>JADRCD010243574.1:0-10137 GCA_019843815.1 Montemys delectorum | reverse complement strand
AGTCTGTATTCTTTTTAACTGCATTTTTCTTGCTCAGCTGTGGGAAACGGAGGCATCTATGCATACCATCCACATTCTATACATGAATACCTCACTGAAGAATTTTAAGGAGATCTTCAGGGAGCCCACCAAGCACACTGCAATGATTTATCTAATTTATTCCACTCTTTTGTACAGATCGTTTTTCTATTACAGGTTCCTGTATTGGGACTGATAGGATAAAAAATGGGTAGATTGTAGTCATTGTGTTGACTTGCAGCTAAATGAAGAAGATATACATACATAAAAAACTATGTCATAATTAATTAACAATAGTAATAGAGATGAATATAGCAAGGATGCTTTAGAAATGCCAAATGAGATGGGATGGTGGTTTTAGACCATTGGCTTGGAATTCCTTAGCTTGCATCATTGGACTCTAATTCTAGGATGAACTGGAAGGTGACTAATCAGCATGCCTTGAAGTTCAGACAGTTCTGCGAGCAATATCAAATAGTGAAGCTGGGATCAAGCCAAAGAAACTAGACCCAGGCTCTCTATCCTACCCAAGCATTAGAGCTTTTAAGAGATTTTAAAAATATATGAATGGCTGATCCTCTCATCAGAATAATTGAATCAGAATTTCTGCAAAATGAGATCTGATATAAGCATTTTTTAAATATGGCTTGGATTCATGTGCTACCTGTGTATAAAGCCATTGCTATAATGAGTCCAGTAAAAAGACAAAGGCAGATAAATAAGAACAAAGCAAAGGATTCTTAGCTTACTTGGTTGTGTTCCACAAACCAACCGTGGTCTCATTACTGGAGGACATGAAGGAAGGCAGAAAATTGAGCCTCATCTAACTATAATGCATATGGCAACAAATGTCCTGATGATGCCTTTGTATGTTAAAAATTTAGAAGTTTCCTTACAGAGTTTTTGAGTTTGACAGTCACTCACAACTGGCCTTCTTGCTTTTACCCATATTTCTAGAGGTTTTATATTGATGATATCTATAAAGTCAAGTCCTAAGTATATACATTCGAGTTTGTCTAAATGTTGCAAAAATGGTTGTCTTAATTGAAAAATTAAATGTAGAAAAACATTTAATGACTAAGGAAGTTACCAAAAACTGTTAGAACACCACCAGAAGCCAAAACATGCTGAGTGGAAGTCAAGGAGGCATTTTCTCTGCCCAATCACATTAGGGCAGTGACAGGCTTGTGATTGGACAGGAATAGAGAGGTGAAGCTAGAATTGGAGGAGAGAGCAAGAGGAAGTTTTTTTTTTTTTTCATCATTGAGTCAGAGGATGATGAAGAGTCAGACCCCTCATGGTTATACAACCAAGTAAAGGTTTTTACAAAATAGATTAATTGGGTTAGAATATTGTCTTCATTATTTGGTTCTGAAATTATTGTATTGGCATCTTGTAAATTGTGATATTAATATATAAACCTGATTGGATATTAAAGCTTTAAAAGTCATGCATTACCTACCAGGTCCTAGGTGCTAGCTAGATGAATGATTGTGGAGGTGTGTAAGGCATTGCATGTGAGCAAGATGTTGCTCTAGCTGGGAGAAAATAGCAAGAACCCGCCGAAACTTAGTGTTGAGGCCAGACGGTACTGGTGCAAGAGCATGGACCAGTGGGAAAGAAAGATGGTGGGGTAGATTTATTTTTTATTAATTCCTGCAGCAGACTGTTCTGTAAATGCTCTGTTCTACGGAGATGGGACATTTTAACAACCTGTGGCCAGATCCATATTAGTTCTGTTATCACAGCAGCAATCTTAGAATTTACAGACAAAATTCTACCCTCCTGTTCTGCCTTCTAGAACTAGTCCTTCCCCGGAAGATGGAAAAGTGTAGCTTATGCAAGGATTAGGAGAAATATAACTATAATGCTTCTGCCTATTTAAGATTGGGACTAAGATCCAACAGAGGGCATAGCTCTTAAGGCAAGTCAGCTATACAGGGACCTCAGATATCTGAGGACCCAAGGTTAAAATGGAAGATCTCTCTGAGAATCAGGTTACTGTCAACCCAACTGGAAAAAAAGCCTGAAAATAATTTCCTTTGAGATTAGTGCTTAATTCTGATCAAACTCCTTTAACTATAAGAACAAAGCAAATCTATAATTTATTGAGTAGTAAATATGAAGCCAAAAACAGGAGAAATCTTATTCGTTCTAAACCATAGATTTCAAATATCCAATTTTATGTCAAAATTATGAATCCCATTAATGTGTACAATTAATATATGCTAACAAAAATGGAGTTTAAATGGATACGGAATTTAAAAAAAGACTATAATTTGCAAGGGAAATATATGCATCAGATCCTTACAGAGATGTACTTGAGACTCAAGGCATTCTACTTTTATTATTTTGCTAATAAAACACTGACCAAAAGCAACTTGTGGAGGAAAAGGTTTATATGGCTTATACACCCATGTTTTAATCTACCATTGAGGGAAACTGGGACAAGTACTCAAAGGAGGAAGCCAAAGCCAGAAACATGGAGGAGCTGCTTGCCAGCGAATTATCTGGCCGACTCACAGGTTCATGTTTACATAGATTTCTTAGCAGATCCACTGGCTTAGGGAATGGCACCAACAACAATGACCTGGGGTCTTAAATCAATTAAGACAGTCAAGACATTCTGTCCTTCATAGATGTATCTACAAACCTACCTAATAAGAAAATTACTCTGCTGAAACTTTTTGTTCTGTCAGGTGATTCTAGACTATGTCAAGTTGACAGGAAATACTATCTAGAATATAAGGTTTCCATGTTATTTAACCTACAGGCATGTAAGCAGGTCTTACCTGTGTCTTCTGCATATCGCCAACATGTATCTTATACACTTATGATTCACTTATTATACACTTATTATAGTGTTTTTATAGCAGAAAAATCAGAGATTCACTGCAGACCTAAAGCTGCCCAAAATCACTGTGGAAACCTTTTACTAAAATTCATTCTCTTGAAAAATGCACACCAGAAACAAACCATTTGGTGCCAAATCCCAAACATACTTCATTAGGTTGATTTGTCTGTGCTCTGATTAATCACATTTTTCAAAAAGTTGAGAATTTCTTTCACTCT
The DNA here is from genome assembly GCA_019843815.1 of Montemys delectorum. Taxonomy (NCBI): domain Eukaryota; kingdom Metazoa; phylum Chordata; class Mammalia; order Rodentia; family Muridae; genus Montemys; species Montemys delectorum. The sequence goes on along the minus strand of JADRCD010243574.1, from coordinate 7,047 downwards.
CTTTTCTTACTCAGAAATTAGAGTTTCTGAGTAGTGGGCTCCTATATTTTGTCATGGGGGAATGTTCTTGAGTATTCTTCTTCAGCCTCTTACACAGAAGAGAAGCCGAGTCTTCAAAGCATAACCTAACTTCCCTTCAAAGAAATTGTAGTCTGTTGCTTATTGACAGCGCTCCAGTGTCTTCTCAAATCAAATCGAGTCCAAAACAAATCAGAGTAGAGCTGTGCGATTACAGGGAGTCTGTGTTGGTCCTGCATTAGACATCAAGAGAGTATTCATCCATGGTCATGATTTAGAGTACTAACAATTTTAGTCACTGACTATAAATAAATAGAGAATTCTGTTTCTCTTGTTGTGGTGGTTGTTTATTGGACTTTTCTTCTGATTTAAATTGAGCACTGATTAGCATAGAATAATCAGCTCCTAGAAATGAATTCCAAACATTTAAACAACAATTATGGAAATGCAATTAAAACTTAATGTTGAGAGATCTTTGTACCCTACAGGAGAACATCTGCCCAACAGCCAGGTGGGCACACATGAGTGGCAGCAAAGGAAGACTACCACTGACCTGATCTTCATGAGTCAAGTCTCTGCTGTATGAGGTGTGTTTGGCCCAGGAAGAAAATGGATGAATTCAAGGTCCAAATAATGTGCACATATTTTAATTTCAGACCCATAAAAAGAATTAAAAGCCATCTCTGACTATAAAAAGGACTTATTAACATAATTATTCCATTTCTATCCAATTAAACACCATCTGTTCTGTGTTTGTAGATGAATTCTTTCTCTTTCTTTGGCCAAAACTTCACAACAAATGGGGGGCATTCAGTATCCACCCTTGGCCTGAAGTTATCATATTTTCTACGTGCCCAATTTTCATCCGTAATGTGAACTCATGTTCTATACCTTCATGAACTTCCTAACACCATTTTTAAATGAGTAAAAAAAATTTCACCCCTTGCTTTAAACAAATAAAGCAAAACAAAATAAAAACTAAAATACAAAACTCATTACTTTTCTGACTCATCTCTTTGCTACTCAACTCCAAGACTTTGCAAAATATATTTGTGCAAGCAAAATGATGTGGAAGACTGTTCAATTCTCTAGAGGTTTCTCTAGAGGAGGCAAGGTCTATCAAGAATTCTACCCAGTGCTTTGAGCACTTGAGGACAAAATTTTCATCTTCCTCATAGACATATGCCGAAATCCTTGGGTTCAATGCAGATGGATAGAATTGCTTTAATTAAATCAAGTAATTATGGGAAACGTGCCAGAATGGCTAGATATCACTGTATGATACATGCTTAAAGAAGCTGTCTTCAGGACAGTTTCTGGGACATGCTGGGCTCAAGGTTGAGAGTCCAGACACCCTACAGCTCTGTAATTAGTATTGACCAAATCAAAGTTGCTAAAGCATTATCGAGACACTGGTATGTTAATAAGGTTCCTGAACAGTATTGAGTCTTAAGAAACACATCACCACATCTGAGTACAGTAGAATAATGAAATGAATAACCAGGGCAGACCCAGTTTTAAGTTGCACCCCTTATTAAGGTACGTACAGTCAAGTCATTGAAACCATTTTTTCACATATAAAGTGGAAGGAACAATAATGTCAGCACTGAACAACTGTGGTGTATTGCACGCAGAAGTTAGTGGAATTCTTGCATGGTGTGTGTGTATGTGTGTGTGTGTGTGTGTGTGTGTGTGTGTGTTTATAGATTCATATCACTAGTTGTATTAACATGAATTTATCTGACAAGACTTTCCCTGTCCACACTCTGCCAACATGAATTTTCTTCTCAACTGCCTTATAATTGCCTCTCAATCTGTTGGCTAAGATCATTATCGCACAAACAAATTATAATTCCTCTCAAGCTCAAGCTTATCTAATAATGCCTTATAATTTTCCTAGCTACTATCCTATTGCTCAGACCCCATGTACATTCCTTAGAACATTATGGGCTACCACAGAGGAGGTACCATCTCCTTTTTTATTAGTCCACTTCTGTGCCTGACTTCTATTGCCATCACGCTATAAAGTCCAGGTGGGCTCATGTCATCAGTTGAAACTTCAGCATCATCCCCAGGGCACATGGCAATACTTAGTCATCATTTTATTCTCTTCATTACCAATATTATTTTAGTAATGTTTGACACTGCTAGTTAATTATAGTTTTAAGCAGTTCTGTTACATTGCTTGGCAAATCCACTTTTTTTCCCCTCATGTTTCTTCTTCCCAATTGGGTATTTCTCAGTTTGCATGTCAAGACTCGAAATTGCCCAAATGTAAATTTGTAAAACCATCATTTGTGTCATCTTCTTTCATGTAGGCTAGGTTTCTAATGATTTTTTTAAAAAAATATGAAGCACATGTGTGTGCAGGTGTGTAAATGAGTGCACACACATGTACACACATGAATAAACAGCCTACTTCATCTGTTTAGCCTTGCTTCAATGTACTTGGGATTGGACAGCCTATCTAGGAGCTTGTTCCTGAGGATAGTCAATTGTATATTGCTTAGTAACCATTGTCTATCTGTTATCTATTGATTAGTATTAGTTAATGAATACCAGAGTTTCCCAAAACCATATAGGCTATTGGCATTGCTCTTAGGTGCTTTCCGGAGCTTGAATGCAAGACACTGTTGCAGAAGACACAATGCACTTAAGGGACAGGAATTGGAGGAATCAATCTGGATCTGACCAAGAACCAGGCTCCTTGTTCTCAGAGCATTGGAAAGTGCTATGTAAGTTGTCAAGGGAAAGAAACAATCTGTAATCTTACATAGCTATGAAGCCCATGAACTGTAGCAATGATTGGACCAGCAAGATATACCTAATGGTAGAACAGCAGCACTTTTATCTAAGGGGTAACCAATACTTAGCTAGCTGAACTGTAACTTTACACCATGGCAAGGGATTTATACCTGTCACAGTAAACCTAACCAAATACCTCTAGCAAGAGAGGTCATAGACTTGAGAGTAGAAACTGGCTGCCATTTTGCTAAACCAAAATAATGTCTATCTCTATTCTAAATATGTATTCTTATATTCACCGTTAAGTGTAGATCTCACCCTTCACCAAATAAACTTCTTTTTGCAAAAGATGGAGACTAGTACAGAAATCCAGAACTGGCTAATGTGTATTAGAAAAGTGACTGTGGAGATCCCAACCTTAAATGATAGATACATCTTCAATACTGCTCTCACACCTAAACCTTAGTAAGTCCTAAATATACTGTTCATCTGTAGTTGTTTATCGTGTGATTAGCTTCAATTGAGGGAGATAAAGAGCTCCAGATCATCAGTTACTGCTAAGGTCAGCAAAATCTGTTTGCTAGAAGTAATTGATTTGATAGGTTCATATGACTGGTACTCCAAGTTCTGACGTCCCCACTAATGTAGTCACCAATATCTCTACTTAGGTTCCAGTTTGGCAATAGCACTTATCACATATTGATTTTGATTTTGACTCTGAAGTGTTACCAATAGTATATTGTTGTTGTTTTTGATGGTGGTGGTGCTGGTAGTAGTGGTTTGATTTGGATTTTGTTTGTTTTGCTTCTTTTGTATATTTGTTTGTTTTAAGGTGGGCTTTTTTGGCAAATATCATCACTATTCACATCTTCTCTCAGAAAAAGAAATCTACTCTTTAAACTCAAATGTAAACATTTTTTCTTGTTTTTAGGTTAACTGTCAATTCATAAACTCAGCACCACCCACACTGACCATCTCTCTCATCTTTAACTACAAAACACTGATCATCCCAGTCCCTTTATCCTTGATAATCCTCTTTTTTGCTCTTCCTGTCTCCTTGAAATGATATTTCCCCATATCATGATGTACTTGCACCTTCATATCTTTCTAAACTGTCAATTTGTCATATAGTTCTTCCCTGATTATCTTGTTAAATAGTCTCCTTCTTCATTCTCTTCCCAAAACTTTAGACCTATAGTATGATTTAATATCTTTGTATTTATGTGATGCATTTACTTAAACATTTAATTGGTGGGTAGATGCATCACATAAGCACCATAAGAACTTTAGCTCGATTGAAATAAGATCACTTTCTGTTTTTCCATTGCACTCGCAACACCTTGATCAAACAAAGTTTTCAAACATAGCTTGAAGTTTGTGAACCGAAGACATTGCCTTTAATGATCATTTAAGCATAATTGTATTATATTTAAAAGCCTATAAATTTCATTTGTACCTTCAAGACTCTTGGACATTTAAAAACAATTCACTTTTAGGAAGAACCACAGAAAGTAGCATCTTTGCCACAACATTTAGAGTCTGAGTTCCCACAAAAGTCATTTAAGCTAACAACTCAAGTACCAATGGCATAAGATGACAATCCTAGAGAACTGTCAAACAAGCAAAGAAAATATATCCCCTCTTATGAACCTTCTACATATCAAGCACCGGCTGGTCCTGTATTATCTTCCACAGTTCTCTCATCTGAACAATGGCCTCCCTAACACATGTTTGTCTTCTTATTCAATTTTTTAGAGAAGAATGCATAGTGAATATTTTAAAAAGTGTATAAAACTTATCATGTGTTATCATGTGTAATGGGAAATACTTTCTGTAGATCTACTGGCTGTAAACTAAGTCCTCAGTCCTTAGGATTTGCATAAACAAACCTGTCAATAGTATCAGTTCCTTTCTTACCTGCCTGATTTCCTCCATTTCTGCACTTACTTGACATTCTCAATATAGCAACTATTTAATGGTCCTAAATAAGAGAAGCTGATTGTTTACATTTCACTTTTCCATTACAAGCCATATGCTTAGATTGCCCCTTATCCCTTCTCTGCTTGTTCTACTTTAATCTACCCTGTATAAGTAGTTCCAGAGAGACAACAACTATATAAATTATTGGCTTATATATCCTCAATATTCAGAAGTGCCAATAGCCTCAAGTTTCAATATATTTTATAATCCTTGATGACTGTAATCTATTCTTCATCACTCTTGTATATGCATAGAAGAAATTCTCTAGAAATGTTTATTTAATTTCCACTCAAATCAGTGGTTATTATTATGATGTCTAAGTTTATTAAAATATATAAATATAATTTGTTAATTTGACACATATTTATAAACATTTAAAATTAACTTAAACTTTGCTTATGTCTGTTAATGAGCTTGCAAATAATTTTTATTAGATATTTTCTTTATTTACATGTAATTTCTCCTTTCCCAGTTTCCCCTCAAAAAACAAATAAACAAACAAACAAAACCAACAAGAACAAACCCTGTTGCCTCCCCCCCCATGCCTGTCACCCCACCCTCTCCCACTTATTGGTCCTGGCATTCCCCTACACTGGGGCACAGAACCTTTTCAGGGCCGAGGTCCTCTCCTCCCATTAATGATCGAATTTGCAATCCTCTACTATACACATGCTGCCAGAACAATCAGTCCCACCATGTATAGTCCTTGGTTGGTGGTTGAGTCCCTGGGAGCTCCGAGGGTACTAGTTAGTTCATATTGTTGTTCGTCCTAAGGGGCTGCAAACCCTTCAGCTCCATAGGTCCTTTCTCTAACTCCTTCATTGGGGATTGTGTACTCAGTTCAATGGATGGCTGTGAGCCTCTACATCTATATTAGTCAGGTACTGTCAGAGCCTCTCAGGAGATAGCTATATTTAGGCTGGCTTGTCTTTCCTTCAGTCTCTGCTCCATAGTTAATTTCTGCCACTCCTTCTGTGGGTATTTGGTTCCCCTTTTAAGAAGGAATAAAATGTCCATCTTTTGGTCTTCCTTCTTCTTGAGTTTCTTGTGGTTTGTGGATTGTTCTTCCTGTATTCCAAACTTCTGGGCTAATAACCACTTATCAGAGAGTGCATACCATGTATGTTCTTTTGTGATTGGGTTACCTCACTCAGGATGATATTCTCCAGATCCATCCATTTCTCTTAGAATTTCATAAATTCATTGTTTTTAATAACTGAGTAGTACTCTATTGTGTAATTGTACCACAATTTCTGTATCCATTCCTCTGTTGAGGGACATCTAGGTTGTTTCCAGTTTCTGGCTATTATAAATAAGGCTGCTATGAACATGGTGGAGCATATGTCCTTATTACATGTTGGAACATCTTTTGGGTATATGCCCAGGAGGCTTGCAAATATTTTTAATAGAATTTAATGATGTATTTTAGTTCAATATACTACTAAGTATACTTTCCAAGCTATATATCTCAATCTTATTTAGCTATAAAAATACTAAATGCATTTCTCAAGTGTTTTGTAAATAATGTTATAACTTCATCATTTGTGTCTCCTTTTCTTCTACCATTCTTTCTGAAGAAGATATGGAACATTTCTGAACAATGAGGGATCATATTTTTACACTGTAACAATTGAGATAAACAAGGAAAATACAAGTTGTGATAAACTAAGCGTTGTATGTATTTATACAAGTAAAGCAATGTGGTAAAATCGGCCCGAGTTTGATGAATGACACGCGACACAAGGACTATTTGGTAAGATAAAGAACAGGATAAGCATCTCTTCACAGAAAAGTGGGAGCAAAAATTTCTGGAGAGTACTTGGGGTATTTTGCCTCAGGCTGTTTCACAAAAAGCTCTCATACTACCTCTATAAGCTATAACAGTGAAAAACTTAATTTTGTTCCAAAACTCTGAGAATCAACCTGGTAACTTATGATAATAGATTTCAGGAGGGGGGAAATAGACCCCAAAGAAAGGCAAAGAGTCTAGAATTGCTCATCTTTATTATTCCCAGTGAATCACTTATTCCTTCACTGTAAGAATGTAAGTATTGAAACAAGAATGACCCAGTATGATAATATTGTGCTCACAGGACCACACATGCTGAAAATGACTGCAAAATAGTCTGACATAAGTGTATTTTAGCTTTCTATTCTTAAAAAGTAGCATTTATGCATTTAAACAATGTTCTTTAAAACCTCATGTAAGATAGAGAATGATCTCCTCTCTTTCCTCTCACTATGTAATTTTACACTTCTATGTATATACACATATAAACATTCATACACACACACACACACACA
>JADRCD010243573.1:0-10136 GCA_019843815.1 Montemys delectorum | reverse complement strand
AGTCTGTATTCTTTTTAACTGCATTTTTCTTGCTCAGCTGTGGGAAATGGAGGCATCTATGCATACCATCCACATTCTATACATGAATACCTCACTGAAGAATTTTAAGGAGATCTTCAGGGAGCCCACCAAGCACACTGCAATGATTTATCTAATTTATTCCACTCTTTTGTACAGATCGTTTTTCTATTACAGGTTCCTGTATTGGGACTGATAGGATAAAAAATGGGTAGATTGTAGTCATTGTGTTGACTTGCAGCTAAATGAAGAAGATATACATACATAAAAAACTATGTCATAATTAATTAACAATAGTAATACAGATGAATATAGCAAGGATGCTTTAGAAATGCCAAATGAGATGGGATGGTGGTTTTAGACCATTGGCTTGGAATTCCTTAGCTTGCATCATTGGACTCTAATTCTAGGATGAACTGGAAGGTGACTAATCAGCATGCCTTGAAGTTCAGACAGTTCTGCGAGCAATATCAAATAGTGAAGCTGGGATCAAGCCAAAGAAACTAGACCCAGGCTCTCTATCCTACCCAAGCATTAGAGCTTTTAAGAGATTTTAAAAATATATGAATGGCTGATCCTCTCATCAGAATAATTGAATCAGAATTTCTGCAAAATGAGATCTGATATAAGCATTTTTTAAATATGGCTTGGATTCATGTGCTACCTGTGTATAAAGCCATTGCTATAATGAGTCCAGTAAAAAGACAAAGGCAGATAAATAAGAACAAAGCAAAGGATTCTTAGCTTACTTGGTTGTGTTCCACAAACCAACCGTGGTCTCATTACTGGAGGACATGAAGGAAGGCAGAAAATTGAGCCTCATCTAACTATAATGCATATGGCAACAAATGTCCTGATGATGCCTTTGTATGTTAAAAATTTAGAAGTTTCCTTACAGAGTTTTTGAGTTTGACAGTCACTCACAACTGGCCTTCTTGCTTTTACCCATATTTCTAGAGGTTTTATATTGATGATATCTATAAAGTCAAGTCCTAAGTATATACATTCGAGTTTGTCTAAATGTTGCAAAAATGGTTGTCTTAATTGAAAAATTAAATGTAGAAAAACATTTAATGACTAAGGAAGTTACCAAAAACTGTTAGAACACCACCAGAAGCCAAAACATGCTGAGTGGAAGTCAAGGAGGCATTTTCTCTGCCCAATCACATTAGGGCAGTGACAGGCTTGTGATTGGACAGGAATAGAGAGGTGAAGCTAGAATTGGAGGAGAGAGCAAGAGGAAGTTTTTTTTTTTTTTCATCATTGAGTCAGAGGATGATGAAGAGTCAGACCCCTCATGGTTATACAACCAAGTAAAGGTTTTTACAAAATAGATTAATTGGGTTAGAATATTGTCTTCATTATTTGGTTCTGAAATTATTGTATTGGCATCTTGTAAATTGTGATATTATTATATAAACCTGATTGGATATTAAAGCTTTAAAAGTCATGCATTACCTACCAGGTCCTAGCTGCTAGCTAGATGAATGATTGTGGAGGTGTGTAAGGCATTGCATGTGAGCAAGATGTTGCTCTAGCTGGGAGAAAATAGCAAGAACCCGCCGAAACTTAGTGTTGAGGCCAGACGGTACTGGTGCAAGAGCATGGACCAGTGGGAAAGAAAGATGGTGGGGTAGATTTATTTTTTATTAATTCCTGCAGCAGACTGTTCTGTAAATGCTCTGTTCTGTGGAGATGGGACATTTTAACAACCTGTGGCCAGATCCATATTAGTTCTGTTATCACAGCAGCAATCTTAGAATTTACAGACAAAATTCTACCCTCCTGTTCTGCCTTCTAGAACTAGTCCTTCCCCGGAAGATGGAAAAGTGTAGCTTATGCAAGGATTAGGAGAAATATAACTATAATGCTTCTGCCTATTTAAGATTGGGACTAAGATCCAACAGAGGGCATAGCTCTTAAGGCAAGTCAGCTATACAGGGACCTCAGATATCTGAGGACCCAAGGTTAAAATGGAAGATCTCTCTGAGAATCAGGTTACTGTCAACCCAACTGGAAAAAAAGCCTGAAAATAATTTCCTTTGAGATTAGTGCTTAATTCTGATCAAACTCCTTTAACTATAAGAACAAAGCAAATCTATAATTTATTGAGTAGTAAATATGAAGCCAAAAACAGGAGAAATCTTATTCGTTCTAAACCATAGATTTCAAATATCCAATTTTATGTCAAAATTATGAATCCCATTAATGTGTACAATTAATATATGCTAACAAAAATGGAGTTTAAATGGATACGGAATTTAAAAAAAGACTATAATTTGCAAGGGAAATATATGCATCAGATCCTTACAGAGATGTACTTGAGACTCAAGGCATTCTACTTTTATTATTTTGCTAATAAAACACTGACCCAAAGCAACTTGGGGAGGAAAAGGTTTATATGGCTTATACACCCATGTTTTAATCTACCATTGAGGGAAACTGGGACAAGTACTCAAAGGAGGAAGCCAAAGCCAGAATCATGGAGGAGCTGCTTGCCAGCGAATTATCTGGCCGACTCACAGGTTCATGTTTACATAGATTTCTTAGCAGATCCACTGGCTTAGGGAATGGCACCAACAACAATGACCTGGGGTCTTAAATCAATTAAGACAGTCAAGACATTCTGTCCTTCATAGATGTATCTACAAACCTACCTAATAAGAAAATTACTCTGCTGAAACTTTTTGTTCTGTCAGGTGATTCTAGACTATGTCAAGTTGACAGGAAATACTATCTAGAATATAAGGTTTCCATGTTATTTAACCTACAGGCATGTAAGCAGGTCTTACCTGTGTCTTCTGCATATCGCCAACATGTATCTTATACACTTATGATTCACTTATTATACACTTATTATAGTGTTTTTATAGCAGAAAAATCAGAGATTCACTGCAGACCTAAAGCTGCCCAAAATCACTGTGGAAACCTTTTACTAAAATTCATTCTCTTGAAAAATGCACACCAGAAACAAACCATTTGGTGCCAAATCCCAAACATACTTCATTAGGTTGATTTGTCTGTGCTCTGATTAATCACATTTTTCAAAAAGTTGAGAATTTCTTTCACTCTCTTTTCTTACTCAGAAATTAGAGTTTCTGAGTAGTGGGCTCCTATATTTTGTCATGGGGGAATGTTCTTGAGTATTCTTCTTCAGCCTCTTACACAGAAGAGAAGCCGAGTCTTCAAAGCATAACCTAACTTCCCTTCAAAGAAATTGTAGTCTGTTGCTTATTGACAGCGCTCCAGTGTCTTCTCAAATCAAATCGAGTCCAAAACAAATCAGAGTAGAGCTGTGCGATTACAGGGAGTCTGTGTTGGTCCTGCATTAGACATCAAGAGAGTATTCATCCATGGTCATGATTTAGAGTACTAACAATTTTAGTCACTGACTATAAATAAATAGAGAATTCTGTTTCTCTTGTTGTGGTGGTTGTTTATTAGACTTTTCTTCTGATTTAAATTGAGCACTGATTAGCATAGAATAATCAGCTCCTAGAAATGAATTCCAAACATTTAAACAACAATTATGGAAATGCAATTAAAACTTAATGTTGAGAGATCTTTGTACCCTACAGGAGAACATCTGCCCAACAGCCAGGTGGGCACACATGAGTGGCAGCAAAGGAAGACTACCACTGACCTGATCTTCATGAGTCAAGTCTCTGCTGTATGAGGTGTGTTTGGCCCAGGGAAGAAAATGGATGAATTCAAGGTCCAAATAATGTGCACATATTTTAATTTCAGACCCATAAAAAGAATTAAAAGCCATCTCTGACTATAAAAAGGACTTATTAACATAATTATTCCATTTCTATCCAATTAAACACCATCTGTTCTGTGTTTGTAGATGAATTCTTTCTCTTTCTTTGGCCAAAACTTCACAACAAATGGGGGGCATTCAGTATCCACCCTTGGCCTGAAGTTATCATATTTTCTACGTGCCCAATTTTCATCCGTAATGTGAACTCATGTTCTATACCTTCATGAACTTCCTAACACCATTTTTAAATGAGTAAAAAAAATTTCACCCCTTGCTTTAAACAAATAAAGCAAAACAAAATAAAAACTAAAATACAAAACTCATTACTTTTCTGACTCATCTCTTTGCTACTCAACTCCAAGACTTTGCAAAATATATTTGTGCAAGCAAAATGATGTGGAAGGCTGTTCAATTCTCTAGAGGTTTCTCTAGAGGAGGCAAGGTCTATCAAGAATTCTACCCAGTGCTTTGAGCACTTGAGGACAAAATTTTCATCTTCCTCATAGACATATGCCGAAATCCTTGGGTTCAATGCAGATGGATAGAATTGCTTTAATTAAATCAAGTAATTATGGGAAACGTGCCAGAATGGCTAGATATCACTGTATGATACATGCTTAAAGAAGCTGTCTTCAGGACAGTTTCTGGGACATGCTGGGCTCAAGGTTGAGAGTCCAGACACCCTACAGCTCTGTAATTAGTATTGACCAAATCAAAGTTGCTAAAGCATTATCGAGACACTGGTATGTTAATAAGGTTCCTGAACAGTATTGAGTCTTAAGAAACACATCACCACATCTGAGTACAGTAGAATAATGAAATGAATAACCAGGGCAGACCCAGTTTTAAGTTGCACCCCTTATTAAGGTACGTACAGTCAAGTCATTGAAACCATTTTTTCACATATAAAGTGGAAGGAACAATAATGTCAGCACTGAACAACTGTGGTGTATTGCACGCAGAAGTTAGTGGAATTCTTGCATGGTGTGTGTGTATGTGTGTGTGTGTGTGTGTGTGTGTGTGTGTGTTTATAGATTCATATCACTAGTTGTATTAACATGAATTTATCTGACAAGACTTTCCCTGTCCACACTCTGCCAACATGAATTTTCTTCTCAACTGCCTTATAATTGCCTCTCAATCTGTTGGCTAAGATCATTATCGCACAAACAAATTATAATTCCTCTCAAGCTCAAGCTTATCTAATAATGCCTTATAATTTTCCTAGCTACTATCCTATTGCTCAGACCCCATGTACATTCCTTAGAACATTATGGGCTACCACAGAGGAGGTACCATCTCCTTTTTTATTAGTCCACTTCTGTGCCTGACTTCTATTGCCATCACGCTATAAAGTCCAGGTGGGCTCATGTCATCAGTTGAAACTTCAGCATCATCCCCAGGGCACATGGCAATACTTAGTCATCATTTTATTCTCTTCATTACCAATATTATTTTAGTAATGTTTGACACTGCTAGTTAATTATAGTTTTAAGCAGTTCTGTTACATTGCTTGGCAAATCCACTTTTTTTCCCCTCATGTTTCTTCTTCCCAATTGGGTATTTCTCAGTTTGCATGTCAAGACTCGAAATTGCCCAAATGTAAATTTGTAAAACCATCATTTGTGTCATCTTCTTTCATGTAGGCTAGGTCTCTAATGATTTTTTTAAAAAAATATGAAGCACATGTGTGTGCAGGTGTGTAAATGAGTGCACACACATGTACACACATGAATAAACAGCCTACTTCATCTGTTTAGCCTTGCTTCAATGTACTTGGGATTGGACAGCCTATCTAGGAGCTTGTTCCTGAGGATAGTCAATTGTATATTGCTTAGTAACCATTGTCTATCTGTTATCTATTGATTAGTATTAGTTAATGAATACCAGAGTTTCCCAAAACCATATAGGCTATTGGCATTGCTCTTAGGTGCTTTCCGGAGCTTGAATGCAAGACACTGTTGCAGAAGACACAATGCACTTAAGGGACAGGAATTGGAGGAATCAATCTGGATCTGACCAAGAACCAGGCTCCTTGTTCTCAGAGCATTGGAAAGTGCTATGTAAGTTGTCAAGGGAAAGAAACAATCTGTAATCTTACATAGCTATGAAGCCCATGAACTGTAGCAATGATTGGACCAGCAAGATATACCTAATGGTAGAACAGCAGCACTTTTATCTAAGGGGTAACCAATACTTAGCTAGCTGAACTGTAACTTTACACCATGGCAAGGGATTTATACCTGTCACAGTAAACCTAACCAAATACCTCTAGCAAGAGAGGTCATAGACTTGAGAGTAGAAACTGGCTGCCATTTTGCTAAACCAAAATAATGTCTATCTCTATTCTAAATATGTATTCTTATATTCACCGTTAAGTGTAGATCTCACCCTTCACCAAATAAACTTCTTTTTGCAAAAGATGGAGACTAGTACAGAAATCCAGAACTGGCTAATGTGTATTAGAAAAGTGACTGTGGAGATCCCAACCTTAAATGATAGATACATCTTCAATACTGCTCTCACACCTAAACCTTAGTAAGTCCTAAATATACTGTTCATCTGTAGTTGTTTATCGTGTGATTAGCTTCAATTGAGGGAGATAAAGAGCTCCAGATCATCAGTTACTGCTAAGGTCAGCAAAATCTGTTTGCTAGAAGTAATTGATTTGATAGGTTCATATGACTGGTACTCCAAGTTCTGACGTCCCCACTAATGTAGTCACCAATATCTCTACTTAGGTTCCAGTTTGGCAATAGCACTTATCACATATTGATTTTGATTTTGACTCTGAAGTGTTACCAATAGTATATTGTTGTTGTTTTTGATGGTGGTGGTGCTGGTAGTAGTGGTTTGATTTGGATTTTGTTTGTTTTGCTTCTTTTGTATATTTGTTTGTTTTAAGGTGGGCTATTTTGGCAAATATCATCACTATTCACATCTTCTCTCAGAAAAAGAAATCTACTCTTTAAACTCAAATGTAAACATTTTTTCTTGTTTTTAGGTTAACTGTCAATTCATAAACTCAGCACCACCCACACTGACCATCTCTCTCATCTTTAACTACAAAACACTGATCATCCCAGTCCCTTTATCCTTGATAATCCTCTTTTTTGCTCTTCCTGTCTCCTTGAAATGATATTTCCCCATATCATGATGTACTTGCACCTTCATATCTTTCTAAACTGTCAATTTGTCATATAGTTCTTCCCTGATTATCTTGTTAAATAGTCTCCTTCTTCATTCTCTTCCCAAAACTTTAGACCTATAGTATGATTTAATATCTTTGTATTTATGTGATGCATTTACTTAAACATTTAATTGGTGGGTAGATGCATCACATAAGCACCATAAGAACTTTAGCTCGATTGAAATAAGATCACTTTCTATTTTTCCATTGCACTCGCAACACCTTGATCAAACAAAGTTTTCAAACATAGCTTGAAGTTTGTGAACCGAAGACATTGCCTTTAATGATCATTTAAGCATAATTGTATTATATTTAAAAGCCTATAAATTTCATTTGTACCTTCAAGACTCTTGGACATTTAAAAACAATTCACTTTTAGGAAGAACCACAGAAAGTAGCATCTTTGCCACAACATTTAGAGTCTGAGTTCCCACAAAAGTCATTTAAGCTAACAACTCAAGTACCAATGGCATAAGATGACAATCCTAGAGAACTGTCAAACAAGCAAAGAAAATATATCCCCTCTTATGAACCTTCTACATATCAAGCACCGGCTGGTCCTGTATTATCTTCCACAGTTCTCTCATCTGAACAATGGCCTCCCTAACACATGTTTGTCTTCTTATTCAATTTTTTAGAGAAGAATGCATAGTGAATATTTTAAAAAGTGTATAAAACTTATCATGTGTTACCTACCAATGGGAAATACTTTCTGTAGATCTACTGGCTGTAAACTAAGTCCTCAGTCCTTAGGATTTGCATAAACAAACCTGTCAATAGTATCAGTTCCTTTCTTACCTGCCTGATTTCCTCCATTTCTGCACTTACTTGACATTCTCAATATAGCAACTATTTAATGGTCCTAAATAAGAGAAGCTGATTGTTTACATTTCACTTTTCCATTACAAGCCATATGCTTAGATTGCCCCTTATCCCTTCTCTGCTTGTTCTACTTTAATCTACCCTGTATAAGTAGTTCCAGAGAGACAACAACTATATAAATTATTGGCTTATATATCCTCAATATTCAGAAGTGCCAATAGCCTCAAGTTTCAATATATTTTATAATCCTTGATGACTGTAATCTATTCTTCATCACTCTTGTATATGCATAGAAGAAATTCTCTAGAAATGTTTATTTAATTTCCACTCAAATCAGTGGTTATTATTATGATGTCTAAGTTTATTAAAATATATAAATATAATTTGTTAATTTGACACATATTTATAAACATTTAAAATTAACTTAAACTTTGCTTATGTCTGTTAATGAGCTTGCAAATAATTTTTATTAGATATTTTCTTTATTTACATGTAATTTCTCCTTTCCCAGTTTCCCCTCAAAAAACAAATAAACAAACAAACAAAACCAACAAGAACAAACCCTGTTGCCTCCCCCCCCATGCCTGTCACCCCACCCTCTCCCACTTATTGGTCCTGGCATTCCCCTACACTGGGGCACAGAACCTTTTCAGGGCCGAGGTCCTCTCCTCCCATTAATGATCGAATTTGCAATCCTCTACTATACACATGCTGCCAGAACAATCAGTCCCACCATGTATAGTCCTTGGTTGGTGGTTGAGTCCCTGGGAGCTCCGAGGGTACTAGTTAGTTCATATTGTTGTTCGTCCTAAGGGGCTGCAAACCCTTCAGCTCCATAGGTCCTTTCTCTAACTCCTTCATTGGGGACTGTGTACTCAGTTCAATGGATGGCTGTGAGCCTCTACATCTATATTAGTCAGGTACTGTCAGAGCCTCTCAGGAGATAGCTATATTTAGGCTGGCTTGTCTTTCCTTCAGTCTCTGCTCCATAGTTAATCTCTGCCACTCCTTCTGTGGGTATTTGGTTCCCCTTTTAAGAAGGAATAAAATGTCCATCTTTTGGTCTTCCTTCTTCTTGAGTTTCTTGTGGTTTGTGGATTGTTCTTCCTGTATTCCAAACTTCTGGGCTAATAACCACTTATCAGAGAGTGCATACCATGTATGTTCTTTTGTGATTGGGTTACCTCACTCAGGATGATATTCTCCAGATCCATCCATTTCTCTTAGAATTTCATAAATTCATTGTTTTTAATAACTGAGTAGTACTCTATTGTGTAATTGTACCACAATTTCTGTATCCATTCCTCTGTTGAGGGACATCTAGGTTGTTTCCAGTTTCTGGCTATTATAAATAAGGCTGCTATGAACATGGTGGAGCATATGTCCTTATTACATGTTGGAACATCTTTTGGGTATATGCCCAGGAGGCTTGCAAATATTTTTAATAGAATTTAATGATGTATTTTAGTTCAATATACTACTAAGTATACTTTCCAAGCTATATATCTCAATCTTATTTAGCTATAAAAATACTAAATGCATTTCTCAAGTGTTTTGTAAATAATGTTATAACTTTATCATTTGTGTCTCCTTTTCTTCTACCATTCTTTCTGAAGAAGATATGGAACATTTCTGAACAATGAGGGATCATATTTTTACACTGTAACAATTGAGATAAACAAGGAAAATACAAGTTGTGATAAACTAAGCGTTGTATGTATTTATACAAGTAAAGCAATGTGGTAAAATCGGCCCGAGTTTGATGAATGACACGCGACACAAGGACTATTTGGTAAGATAAAGAACAGGATAAGCATCTCTTCACAGAAAAGTGGGAGCAAAAATTTCTGGAGAGTACTTGGGGTATTTTGCCTCAGGCTGTTTCACAAAAAGCTCTCATACTACCTCTATAAGCTATAACAGTGAAAAACTTAATTTTGTTCCAAAACTCTGAGAATCAACCTGGTAACTTATGATAATAGATTTCAGGAGGGGGGAAATAGACCCCAAAGAAAGGCAAAGAGTCTAGAATTGCTCATCTTTATTATTCCCAGTGAATCACTTATTCCTTCACTGTAAGAATGTAAGTATTGAAACAAGAATGACCCAGTATGATAATATTGTGCTCACAGGACCACACATGCTGAAAATGACTGCAAAATAGTCTGACATAAGTGTATTTTAGCTTTCTATTCTTAAAAAGTAGCATTTATGCATTTAAACAATGTTCTTTAAAACCTCATGTAAGATAGAGAATGATCTCCTCTCTTTCCTCTCACTATGTAATTTTACACTTCTATGTATATACACATATAAACATTCATACACACACACACACACACA
>JADRCD010243568.1:0-13530 GCA_019843815.1 Montemys delectorum | reverse complement strand
ACAGAGAGAGAACAACATGGAATGACTGACTGCTCGCTCAGTCAAGCATCCTAGAAATCCAGTAGGGATCAAGGCGACAACTTGTGGCTGCCCTTCTGTAGCTGCCCCGGGGTCCTATCAAGTGCTGTTGTACATAGGTATGTGGTGTATGGAAGGGGCAAAATACATTTGCCATGTTTGGGGGAAAATCATTCTATACAGCTGCAGAGAGAGGGGGCTCTTCCATGATATTTGGGAAACTGCGTTTTAAAAACAATCCTGGGGATCAATAGCACGTCTCGCCAGTATTTGGATGGTGCGTACTAAGACACGGGCACTTCGCCAGTGCACAGCCATCTCTCCTTAGGCCTGGATGCTGATCCTTTCTCCCATACACTCCTTGGAAAGATTGGGCTGTCTCCAGCGTTTCTGTGACCAGTCAGCTTGTCAGGTAGTCTCTGTACCAGAAAGAAGTTGTGAATCCACGTCCTGAGATGACACTTGGGACCATCAAGCAAGAGGTGGCTGAGGCTCTCTGCCCACGGGACTATGGAATTCTGAGCCAGGCCAGCAGCACCGCCCCCCCCCCCCCCCCCCCCCCCCCCCGGAAAAAAGGGCATCTGAGGCTGGGAGATTTCTAATATACATAAAAGGGAAATTCCCTGCATTTGGCTCTACGATGGGCTTCACTTCTTTCTCAGCAGAGTTTTGGATTGGGGTTTTCTTTTGCTGCTGAATTTCAGTGTTTGGGATGAAATTCAGGGCCCACATGTGCTCTGCTCTAGAATCTTCATCCCTGATCCTTTGGAAATGAGACAGATGTTCTACAGCTGGTCTGGGAGGTCTACCATCTATAGCAGGGGAGTGTCTATAATGACCTCTTGCTGCCCCTAGCATCCAAGCTTGGGCTGAGGACCTCTTTCCATGCCGAAAGGATAATCTAGCCAAGGCTCAACAGAACTGGAAGCAACAGGCTTCGCCATCTCATAGTTCTGAGTAGGATAGAGCCTCCTCTGAAACTCCTACTTTATATAAAAGCAGGTCGCTCTCGGAGCACACGTCACCAGCAGACATTTAGGGAGAGCACTCTGAGCGCTCAGGTTACAGCAGGCATCTGTGGTTAGACAAGGCGGCAGAGAGGTTCTGAGTGTTTAATACTTTCCACTGCTGCAGAATGGACATGATTACTACAACAGAAACCACCAAACCTCCGGCCTCTTCTGAACTGGGATGGGAAACACATCCAAGTGAATGGGGAAAGTAGGCAGCAGACTCGCTGTCTGGGGTTCAAGCCAGAGGTCTGCAGAGCAGCTCTGGTGAACTTTCCAGTCCTTATCGAGGCCTCCCCTTCCTCTGCTGTCTTCCCCAGGATCCTGTTTGCTTAATTTCACTATAGTTATTGGCTGGTCTGTGTCATGGACTCTGACAGCTTCAACACACAAAAGATGTACCTGTGTGTCCAGATCCACCCCATGCACATCATATGCCTATGTGTGCCCACAGGCGCCCCATGCACATGCCTCTGTGTGTCCCTACTCACCCCATGCACGTGCCTCTGTGTGTGCACAGGCAACTCGTGCACATGCCTCTGTGTGTCCATATCCACCCCATGCCCATGCCTGTCACCACCAGTGTGCTGGGAGTGGAAGGACACTAATTTCTTCTACTCCAGATTTAAAGATCTCACGATTTGCACAAGATAAAGACCTAGAGACGAACTGGGAAGACAGGCTGTATACACCCAACTCTCAAGTAGACAGACAGAAACTGCAGCTTGCACATGGTTCACCCTCCTTTTTGTTTTTGTTTTTGGTTGTTATTGGGGTGTACTGGCTGGTGTTGTGTGTCAACTTGACACAAGTTGGAGTTGTCACAGAGAAAGGAGCCTCCGTTGAGGAAGTGCCTCCATGAGATCCAGCTATAAGGCATTTTCTCAATTAGTGATCAAGGCGGAGGGCCCCTTGTGGGTGGTGCCATCCCTGGGCTGGTAGTCCTGGGTTCTATAAGAGAGCAGGCTGAGCAAGCCAGGGGAAGCAAGCCAGTAAGGAACATCCCTCCATGGCCTCTGCATCAGCTCCTGCTTCCTGACCTGCTTGAGTTCCAGTCCTGACTTCCTTTGGAGATAAACAGTAATGTGAAAGTGTAAGCTGATTAAATCCTTTCCTCCCCAACTTTGCTTCTTGGTCATGATGTTTGTGCAGGAATAGAAACCCTGACTAAGACATGTTTTTGTTTTGTTTTGTTTTGTTTTTTAACTCTTCTAGCTATTACTAGTAACAGTGTTTTTGACATTTCTACATTCATTGACAAAAAAAGGGACATGAATAAGAAAACGTAATCAACTATGTGGCCAATGACGTTGAGTTCAGAAGGCAAAATACTGTGCTAGATTCTGGTCGTCCTACACTGGACTTCCCTGGCAGTGATGTCCCCTCTGTAGGACGGCCACAGTTAAGTCAACCCGCCCTCCTCCTAGGGCCCAACACCGGCTGACCATGAGAACGCCCGAGACACAGGGGGTGTGATTCCAGCCCTCCTGGTCCCTGCACTTCACAGCCACTCTCTCAAAGACAGGTGAGTGTTTACTTCCATTTTCACAGGCTCACAAGCAGAACAACTTTCATCATGGTTCAGCAAACTCAGCAATGACATTTTCCCAGGGCCAGCACATGGAGGACAGCGCTGAAGGGATCTAAGCTTTCCTGTTCTTTCCAGGGCTGGTGGTTTCCAGGTGTGTACTGCAGTATTGTTACTGCTGTGGTGCTGCTCCATCTAATTCAAGGCCTAGTACACATCAGGCAAGTGGTCTACACCAACCCTTCAAAACATTGTTTTAAAAACCACAAACAACACTGCACTTCTTTTAGACCCATCTTTTATGAACCTGCTTCATCCATGTCCAGGTAAGATTGGTTTTCAGTTCCTTTTCTTCATGTGTGCACTTGTGTGTTCATATACTTGTGTGGCCATGTTTCTATGTATCCAAGCACATGCACACGTCCATGTAGAAGCTACAACAACCTCAGGTATCATTCCTTTAGGAGTCACCCACCTTGGTTTTTTTATTTTTATTTTTATTCATTTATTTATTTTTTATTTTGGTTTTTCGAGACAGGGTTTCTCTGTATATCCCTTGCTGTCCTGGAACTCACTCTGTAGACCAGGCTGGCCTCGAACTCAGAAATCTGCCTGCCTCTGCCTCCAAAGTGCTGGGATTAAAGGCGTGCGCCACCACTGCCCGGCTCCTACCTTGGTTTTTGAGACAGGATCTCACACTGGGACCCAGAACCCCCTGTTTAAGCTCTGATGGATGGCCAGCATCTCCAGGTATCTGCCTATGTCCCCACAGTACTGGGATTACAAATGCATGCCACCTGGGTGCTGGAGGCAGCTCAGTGGTTAAGAGCACTGGCTGCTCTTCCAGAGGTCCTGAGTTCAATTCCCAGCAACTATGTGGTGGCTTCACAACCATCTGTAATGGGATCTGATGCCCTCCTCAAGTGGGCATGAAGACAGAGCATACACACACACACACACACATACACACACACACACATAAAATACATACACAAATTTCCAAACAAAACCCAAAAACCAATGCCCAGCTTTTTACATGGGTCCTAAGGATCCAACCCTGATTGATCATGCTGACAGAGCAAATACTTTACATACTGAACTATCTTTCTAGCTCCAAGCTGTCATTTGTCTCCAGCCAACAGCCACCCCAGACCTGATCATGTGTCTATTCAAGAAGCAGGGAGCTGCAGGTGGCAGGTTGCTCAGAGGTCATCTACCAACAAGTAAATATGACCTAGTCTCCTGTGGTCACAGGGGAGTGTCACACGCAGCCACTACCCACCCGCCCAGTGACACATGCCAATGAGCGGCCTAACTCTTGAACAACACCCCTGACAAGCCCTCCGTGCAAGGCCACCTTGTGGTTTTCCTCCTGATGTCCTCAACAGCAGTCAAGGCAGTAGATCTAGGTAGGAACACCCTGAAGAAAGCATATGATACTTTGGCCTCTATGGCCACCCAAGACCCTCAGCCACAGTCTACCCACCCCCCCCCCCCCCCCCTCTACCGTGAGAGAGAACATGCCATGGCCCCCCGAGGCACCTCAATGCACTTCCTTCTTCCCCAACCACAGTGCAAAGAGACACAACTTCGGATTTCCCAGTGGATGCATCTTAGGAACTTCCTCTACTCCGGGAACCACAAGCAAGCTAGAACAGGCCCAGCAGGCGTGTTGGCTACTTCTGCTAATGAACACACAGTGGAGAGGTCTTGAGGTCCACCAGGCTCTGCCCGTGTCTCCTCAGCATAGTGTGTGTGTGTGTGTGTGTGTGTGTGTGTGTGTGTTTCAGGCAAAACCCACATATTACTGGTACGGGCCTAAGATAGGATACCCTTGACCCTGGGGCAAAGCACACGCGACTATTCCCAGCACAAACTTTATTTCACTGAACCAGTGCCCCCAGGGAGAGTAGCCTGCACTGAACCCGACATCATCTCCTTAGCCTCTTCCTTCTTTCCCTAAAGTCCCTGAGTCTGGCTCTGTTCCCCCCTCTCAACCCTGAGCTCCTACTCAGAACATGAGGGAGAGAAGCTTGCCAGAATGCCTGGAAAAAAAACCAAACAAACAAACCCGAATATGACTAAATACAGAGCCATCTCCCCAGTCAGGGCTGGCCTTTGCAGAGTCAGCTGCCGCCAGCACTTCCTGACCCAGTCAGGGAGAGTTGGAACAGAGCCCTGCGTGCTCGGGAGGAGGGCTGGGTGGCTCCAGACAGCAGAGACCAAGAGTTAAGACCATCCATCTGGGAGGGCAGAGGAGGCCTGCGGCAGGCGTACAGACCAGGATCCATCAGCTGGGAAGAGGCTCCTGGCACTAACTAAAGCCAGGGCAAGGGACATAATGGGCAGGGCCAGGGCGTTTATATATGCCCCGAGTGCCCACAACTACTCGGCCTCCAAAGAATCTTGCCATCTCTGGAATGCGAACAGGAAGGGTTTGGGATGTTTACCGGTCTATCACCAGTCTTAATAACACCCCAGGCAGGACAAGAGCGGCAAGCAGCCGCCCTCTATGGTAACTGAGCAGTGAGGACCGAGTAGAGAGCCAGCAAGATCCCTGGGAGGGCAGGGATGTGCCACACAACACCACCTTGCTACATCTGGTGGCTGCCTATGAGAAAGGTGCTGAGCGCTGGGCCCACAGTGGGGAGACACATTGAAGGCCCGAGATGCCTCAAAGCCTGCCAGCATTAACTCTATCTGAAAGCTCCCTGCTACCAAGCTGGCCAAGAAAGCCCCAGGCAGGTAGAGTGCTCGGCAGAAGCCTCCCACATGCCAGCCGCAGAGGTGGGGTTCTTCAGAGCAGAGGCATTGCTCAGAGGCACACGAAATGTCCTGTGTACATCCTCAGACCTCGGCTAGCCTGGCTCGAGCCTCACCAGCACACACTCCCCGGCTGGAATTCACTCTGCCAGCCAGGCGGAGGCCTCTAAGCTGGGGGGTAGGGGAAGGGGGGTGATGTCCTTGTCACTCGGGGGCTTACCTGCCAAGCTTGCTACCAGCTGCTTCAAGAGTGGACTAGCTTGGAAAAGGGGAAGATCCCAGTCCCCCCAGCACCCCCCCCCCACCTCATCAATTCCCTGCCACCTAATGACTCTCAGCTCCAGCAGACGAACACACACATTCATTACCAAGTCTAATTAGGCTGTAGACAAGCAGCATTAATCATTTTTGACTATACCTGGGATCCAAGCCCCCATACTCCACAATCATAGTTTCATGCTCTGATGGATGGGGGTGGGGATCGAGCTCACATTTAATCCCTCGCTTTCATCTTTTGAGAAAAAACGAAGGAAAGAAAGGAAAACTAGGGTACGGACTGGAGATTCAGGGTACCACCGCTGCCCTTTCCCTGTGTTTTACACCCATCCCGAAAAAGCCTTCCCTAAGCAGACTTTAAGTAGCGCCAGGAGAGGAGAAAACTGGGTGTTCGTCATCTCTAACAACAAAACATCAATGTCAGTGCCTAATTTTCCCAGCTTCCCAAAACAAAATATGGCTCCAAACTAAGGAAACACAAGCTACTTACTCCAGCAGTGCTGGGGCCCCCGGGCAAACAGTCCCCAAGTTCCCGGAGTCAACACTGGACAGGTAGCACATCAAAGGGCAGCAGCTTTCCATGAAGAATTTTGTCTGCCACAGTAGGGTGGGGGTGGGGGAGTAGCCAAAGTTGGGGTCCTAGCAGACTTGCAAAGAGCCCCTAATAGAATAGGTGAGCTGCCACCTGGGTGCCTCCAATCCCACAGAGGATCTGGTTAAACCCAGCCATTATTTCAGCAACAGGAATCAGAGGAGCAACTCTGAGACACCAGCAGCTCTCAGGAAGAAAAGTCAGGAGCCCCCCACCCCCCAGGGAATCGGCAGCGAGTACATGATTCTCACAATGTAACCAAAGTCTATCACTGGAGGAGGGGGAGGTGAGGGGTCTAAGTCCCAGGGAGGCCCCCTTTTCAGACCAATCCTTCCAAATCACTTTATTGTACTCATGGCTCTGAACAACCACCCCTTCAGAGGGGGCTCTTTCCTGGAGCCAACCTGGGGCACTCACACATCGTCAACAGCTTTCAGCAGATACCTGAAGCCTCTTCCCTCCCCCCAGCTGAGAATTAGACTTGGTTTCTCCAAGACCATTTGCTGGCCCAGGATGGTTCGCACACCCACTCAGAGGAAACACATGGCAGAAGGCCATCTTTATGTGCCTTCCGAACAAGAAAGGGCAAGAGGCGGCTGGAGGAATTCCCAGGTTGTTTGTTGCGGACTGTTGTCTCTGGAAAGGTCGGAGTTAGTGTCTACCCCTCACCCCCACTCCACCTGAAAGACAATGCATGGAGGTTCTGCAAGCTCTCACCTCCGCTGTTTTCCGATGTGTATTCGCATCAAGCCACTGGATTTCCTTCCCTATCGAACACTTTTGATTTTGTGTGCGCATGTGTCACACAGGTGTTGTGCATCTGGAAGCCAGAGGTCAACACAGATTGTCTTCTCAGATTGTTCACCATTTTATTTTTGAGACAGGGTCTCTCAATGATGCTGGCGTCTGATCAGTATAACTAGACTGGCTGGGCCAGCAAAGTTGCCTCCCTGCTATTGGCTTCTAGGTGAGCACTACAGGGCTAGGTTTTCTACATGAATCTTATAACTTACTTGCTCAGCAAGCACTTTATCAGCTGAGTCATCTTGCCAGCCCTCAGACTTGATCCTGAGAGTTAACACGGGCTCCGAACTGAACGGTGTTAACCAGTTCAGCTATAGACCTTGAAATGGGACTAAACACAAGCTAGGCAAGGCAGTTCTCTAAAACTTCCCTTATCGGAAGCCCATTGGGCCACCAGGCTCCTACCCAGTGTCAGCCTCCTAAACAGACAGATGTCATTCACAGCCTCACTGGCCTTTGAGTCTCAGCGCCTGTTTCCAACCACCTTAGGCGCTCCGCTGGTCACAAGTGCTGCCCGGAAAGGTATCTATCTCGAAGCCAGGTGCAGAGGCATCTCAGCCACAGGACCGTGGGTTTCACCACAGCTGACTTCTACCTGAGATGCTAGGTAGGGATGCCATGCCTAGAGGACACCTCCTACCTAAACTTCCAAGATATACTGCCCACTTCCTGCTTTCAACTCCACCACCAAACAAAGCTTGAAAACCATACCCCACGCTTAGGCGGTAGCGTGAGCCCCAGCTAGCCATTAACGCTCTTACATGGGAGGAGACAATGGTAACATTTATATCTAATTGGACGTTCATTGTGCACCCCGCCAAGCACTTTTCTAATCAACGTACACGTATATGATTAATACATTCAATTCCCACATTAACACGATGCTGTAGATAAGATCATTATCCCCACTTTTATAGACAAGTGAAGGCAACACAGAGGTTCATGGGGTCACACAGAGACTAAGTGTCATTTTTGGATTCAAAGCCAGGACTTTGGTTCCAGTTTGAGGTGTACGTGTGTGTGTGTGTGTGTGTGTGTGTGTGTGTGTCTATGTGTACAAGTAGCTAGGGTTGCCCAGTAAGGGCCAGCCAGGATTCTGCCTGTCACCACTCATCGCCCAGCCCTGAGATTACAAGCATGTGCTACCATGCCTGCTTTTATTTATTTCTTTTTATGTGGGTTCTAAGGATCAAGTGCAGGTCCTCAGGCTTGCTTTGCCAACTGAGTTGTCCTCCCCCCCTTCCCAGCCCCAGGATTACCTTTTAAAACTTCCTTTTCTAACCCACACTTTTCAAAAAATGAAAATAAAACAAACAACCCTTCTCAGAGAAGAGTCAGACCTCAGCTCAACAGCCAGATGCCTGGTGAGTCTGTCCTGCACACCAAAAATGTCTCGACTTTCTCCTGGCCAGCCAAACACTCACGCTTAGTTAAATATTAAAAACAACAAACAGAGATTCCTTTCTGTGGCCTTCCTGACTCCAGTTCTGCTGCCTCTTCAGCGTTCAGGCATCTCTGGCTGGTAGGAAGCCAACTACTCAGGGGCCACGGGAACCCCAGAAAGGGGAAGGGCCCCAGCAAGTCGCAGGCCGGTGGGGATGCCTTGTGGAGGGAGCTGGCAGGGAGGACACTATTTCCCACGTGCTGGAAACGATCTAGGGATGGCGCAAGGGAAATGAACTACTCTAATGTGGGATGAGGGTGCCCACTGCGTCACGGAGTACTGAGAAGATACCCACAGAAGCCCGCCAACACAGCAGCATCTTCGCTAACCCAGAGGATATCACAGACTCCGTGTAAAGCTGACGGTCCCTCGAAGTCTAAAGACAAGCAAGAATTACAACAAGCACATTTTCGCAGGCAGCGCAGGCTTCTGGAATTTGAGCATAGGTTAATCCCTAACAGTGAAATCCACCGCCTCTTCCCCTGTGGACAGACAGAGGCAGAGGCAGGCGGATTTCTGAGTTCGAGGCCAGCCTGATCTACAGAGTGAGTTCCAGGACAGCCAGGGCTACGCAGAGAAATCTTGTCTTAAAAAACAACAACAACAACAAAAAAAAAAGGCTAGCAGCAGCTCCAAAAGTAAGTTGCACTGGATTCTCCTGCAGGTCAGCAGCATTTACAAGGGACAGCAGCCCACGCACAGGACTCTACATGCCCAGCCCTCTCCTGAGCAGGCACCTACCTATATGGTGAATGCTCATGGTGGGAGGAACAGCCCCTACTTTTCCCTTTCACACATCCCGGAGCAGCTGAGAGGGAGCTGCTGTGAGCTAGGGCGAGGGTAGTGCTAGCTGCTGCTGTCCAGTGCTGCAGTCTGAAGGAGGCACAGAGGAGGAAGGCCCTTTACCAAAAGCTGTGGCAGCGATCCATGTCCACAGATGATTGCTGGAAACGGTCATTTCACCGTGCGCTTCATGTGCCCGAAGTAGCTACGTAAACACATGGGTGTTGAGTATGCTCTGGCAACTGCAGCTCCCTGGGTTGGTGAGGAGGAGCTGTGATACACAGGGATACACAGACTCACCACTGGCGAGAGGTAATACTAAGCCCTAGAAAGAGTGCAGACTTCCTCAGAAACTCTCTACACCGGTGCCCAGGGTTTCAGTCAGGATCGGGAGAAGCCAGTAGGCCGGTGGCGATGCCTGGTGGAAGGAGCTGGCAGGGATCTTAGTGATTGTAGAGCTGGAAGCTGGGCGCAGGGGTGCAGGAGTAGGAAGAGGAGGTGTCGAGGCACAGCCAACCAGGGGAACAGAGTAGAGGGTTGAGGAGCCAGGTGTGGAGGGTGCAAGGCCTCAGGGGCGGGTGACCTTGGCATCTCTCAGCCTCACTCCTGTTTCCATTCCAAGCCTAACCAGGCTTCCCGTGCCAACAGCTGCCTAGGAGGAAGAGCCTGAGCAAAACCTGAGGTGACCATCAAGTCATTTCCCCTCTCCCCCTCTCCCCCTCCCCCTCGTTAACTCTAATAAGTAAGGGTCAAATACTCACTTCGTTATCAACATCACTACCCAATTTTTAAAAAACTTACAACTAAAGCGGGAAGACGGTGTGCGTAAGACAACCTAATGACCTTGTGGAGAGCCATCCATCCCAACCTGCGACCAAGCTTGCCCGCACGCACGGGGGTGGGAGGGAGGAGAAGGCTGGTACCCGTCTGAAGATACGTTAACAGTCCACATATAACCACCTCTGGTCAGTGGGCAGCCATTAAAGGGATGCCAGGCAGTGGGCAGCAGCTGTCTCCCAAGATAACCTGCGGTAAAGTTTGGGCTGGCCACAAACGGCAATGGCCTCCTCTCCCGGGCTCCACAGCCCTTCACCTCGCGCGCGCACCTTCCCCGCCCTCACTCACTCTCGCAGCGCAGCGCCTGCCGCAGCACCTCGCGTCCGCACAGGTCACACCAGCCCGGGCCGCCCCGCAGCGCCAGTTCCACGAACCGGTGCCCCTCGCCTCTCTCGGCCAAGACGCGGGGATCCTGCGGCTGCTCGAAGATGCTCCTCACGTCGCGGGGTCGCTGCGACCCAGGTCGCCGCCGCAGTCTCTGCTGCAGACCCGGCCGGACAGGGCGAGCGTGGCGGCAGTCCCGGGGCGTGGGCTCGGGGTCCCCCCGGGTACTCCTCCTGCCACCGCGACCCTCTGACCCCCCGGCCGCGGGGATCAGGGCCGTGGGGATGCAGCGGCGCGGCCGGGCGGGAGGTGGCGGCTCGGGGCCACCCAGGCTCTGCAGATACCGAGGCGGCTCTGGGTCTAGGAGCAGCGGGTAGGGACGCTGCCCGATGGCCGGGGACGCCATGGCCAAGGCCCGCAGGCGGCGGCGGCGGTGGTGGCAGCTCCGGAGCCCGGCCAACAGAAGGGGCGGCTCCGGCCGAGCGCGCTTTTAAAGGGCCCGCAGCCCGCGGGCGGGGACGGACGGGGTGGGGTGGGGCGGGGCGGGGCGGAGTCCACGGAGGGACCGGAAGGGCAACACGCGTGACTGCGGGCCCGAGGCGCGTGGATTTAGGAGCAGCTCCGCGACTAGGGGGTGGTGAAGGTCCGAGCATCCCAGAGGCTCCGCGAGGCTCGCTGGGCGCCGGCTCCCGCGCCGCGGTCTCCAGCCCTGCCCGGTCCCCCCCGGGCGCCTCCCAGGACGCCCTAACACCGGCGGGGCGGGGAGCAGGTGGGAAGAAGGGAGGGCTCTGGAACCCTGGTGGGGGGCCCTGCGGATTCTCGAGCTGCCCGTGGGAAGCTGGCTACATCCGCTCTCCCTTCTCACCCCTGCTGCCTAGGCTGCCCCTCCCCGCACACTGGGCTGAGAGGTGATCCTTGGAGATCCGGTGATCAGGAGAGACCTCTGTGCCCCGTGGGTGGACAGGAGCTTTCCTCCCGAATTACTCCCCGCCCCCCCCCCCCCCTTAGTTGCTGGAGTAACCCCTGCGGAAAATAAATGCCAACACCCCCCACCCCCAAACGCCTCCTTTGGTATGGAAGATTCACCTGAGCAGGGGTAGGAGAGGTGGAGAAGTCCGCATCCTACCAGCACCAAGGGGTTGCTCCATAGGTTCCTGTCTGGCTTAAGGTTATGTCGCCACCATCTTGAAAAATCCTAATTCTTGACCCGGCCTATTCTCTTTGCACCGGGTCTTGGAAATTTATGTCGTGGTAATGACGAGTGGGGCTGTCCACCGTGCCATCTCAAGGGATAGAGAACAGGTGGGGCTGTGGGGTTTTGAACCTGTGCCCGGTCGGTCGTAGGCTAGCAAGGGTCCTCGCCCTGTACAGTCTGGTTTTGTAGCTGCAAGGCGCCGCTGCTCTTTCCAGTTCCGCGGTTCTGACTTAGGCCTAGCTCACACTTTCCCCCCTTAAATTACAGGTTTGATTGATTTAGTGGCAGTCACCAGCAAGCAACGTTGGGGATAGAGTCACTGCACCACATTCAAAGATTTTATATTTTGTATTTCAGCAAACCAATGATAGAAATATAGGGGGGGATGTCTATAGTGAACATACACACTTTTTCCTCATTATTAAATAATACTGGATAGCAATGATTCATATACACTTACACAATACCAGTGTTTAATATAGACGGGGTTAAAATGCATAGGTTCTCTCTGCACACTAAGGTACTTTATAAAAGGGATGAGAATCCTCAGGTTAGAGAACTGGGAGCAATAGTGTATGTATAGAGTGTGGGGGGATTCTGAAACCAGACCTGGAATTGTCTATAAATTTGCCTACACCTTAATCTTCAGGGTTCTTTCCAGGCCAGTGATGGGTCTCCCCCTAGTGTCTGGCTGGGGAATCCTCACTTTCACTTTTCCCCTTGAAGGTAAATTTAGGCAGTTGCTGAAAGTCCAGTGACCAGGGAATTCCCAGCCTTCCCTGCTCCACAGGCTCTCCCCTTGGGTGGTGGTAATTAGAATCCTCCTCCTTTCAAGCTGGTGGCGGAGAACAAGTTCCTGGTCTCTGCGCTTCACTTTATTCACTGGTTTCTGGGTAATAGAAAGAAGGACTCCCAAGTGTGTGTGTGTGTGTGTGTGTGTGTGTGTGTGTGTGTGTGTGAGCTATGATAGGGTGCTGAGCACAGAGAAGCCCACTCGGCTCCTCCACCTTTCCTCTTGCTCTCTTTACATCCGTGCTACAAACTTTGGAGTCCAACCAACCGGAGAGGGCTTGTTAAATCACAGCTTGCTCGCTGTACGCAAGTTCCTGTGTCTGCAAGTCTGGGCTAGGATACTACACTTGTATTTCTAGCAAGTTCCCATAGTAAGCGTTGGTTCTGATGGCCCACTGTGAGAACCATTGCTCTAGAGCCATAGCAGGGTGGAGGGAACGGACCTCTCTGTCACATAGTCCAGGATCTTTGGGGTTGGGTTCGTTGTAATTGAGAGAACCCAACAGGTACTGTTCCTTGGCACTTTCTCCCAATGTGTGAAGGGGGGGCCTCTATAATCTTTTCTTCCTCCTCCCTAGGGTTTCTGCAAGCAGCTCTCTGGGTTCTTGCAGAAACCTATATTGCATATAAACATTTGCTTTGTGTCCGCCCCGTGTCTATCCATCTTCACAAGGTTGGAAACCTGTACCTCTTAGGGGTGCCATGTTTTGAGTGTGACCCAGGACAGAGACCAGCTTGAATTCGGGGTGATGGTTTGGTGTGTAGGTAACACAATTCTGTTAACATGCAGCATCACGAGGTCGGTGCTGAGACACTATTGATGAATAATTGCCAGCAACCATCCTCTCTGTCCTTCCTTTGCCCAGGCCTTCCAAGTGTCACTTGTGGCTGACTTCAATTCCCTGGCTGAGAAGGCTCCTCAGTGTCAACTGTCGTCGACTGAGGCTGGCTGGGACAGTCAGGTGTGCAGCCTCCCCAGCCATGGGGCTACCTACCTAGAAAACACTGGGTTTGTTTTCCTGTGGCTCTGATTTGGTGGAGCAGTGATGGCTGCTTACGGAGCGGATGGGGAAATGACATGGAGCCAGAGCTCCTGGGATGGAGACAGATGATGTGGAGATAGTATAAAGTCATGTGACCCACCCAAAACTTTCTCAACTTTAT
>JADRCD010243567.1:0-13517 GCA_019843815.1 Montemys delectorum | reverse complement strand
ACAGAGAGAGAACAACATGGAATGACTGACTGCTCGCTCAGTCAAGCATCCTAGAAATCCAGTAGGGATCAAGGCGACAACTTGTGGCTGCCCTTCTGTAGCTGCCCCGGGGTCCTATCAAGTGCTGTTGTACATAGGTATGTGGTGTATGGAAGGGGCAAAATACATTTGCCATGTTTGGGGGAAAATCATTCTATACAGCTGCAGAGAGAGGGGGCTCTTCCATGATATTTGGGAAACTGCGTTTTAAAAACAATCCTGGGGATCAATAGCACGTCTCGCCAGTATTTGGATGGTGCGTACTAAGATACGGGCACTTCGCCAGTGCACAGCCATCTCTCCTTAGGCCTGGATGCTGATCCTTTCTCCCATACACTCCTTGGAAAGATTGGGCTGTCTCCAGCGTTTCTGTGACCAGTCAGCTTGTCAGGTAGTCTCTGTACCAGAAAGAAGTTGTGAATCCACGTCCTGAGATGACACTTGGGACCATCAAGCAAGAGGTGGCTGAGGCTCTCTGCCCACGGGACTATGGAATTCTGAGCCAGGCCAGCAGCACCGCCCCCCCCCCCCCCCCCCCCCCCCCCCGGAAAAAAGGGCATCTGAGGCTGGGAGATTTCTAATATACATAAAAGGGAAATTCCCTGCATTTGGCTCTACGATGGGCTTCACTTCTTTCTCAGCAGAGTTTTGGATTGGGGTTTTCTTTTGCTGCTGAATTTCAGTGTTTGGGATGAAATTCAGGGCCCACATGTGCTCTGCTCTAGAATCTTCATCCCTGATCCTTTGGAAATGAGACAGATGTTCTACAGCTGGTCTGGGAGGTCTACCATCTATAGCAGGGGAGTGTCTATAATGACCTCTTGCTGCCCCTAGCATCCAAGCTTGGGCTGAGGACCTCTTTCCATGCCGAAAGGATAATCTAGCCAAGGCTCAACAGAACTGGAAGCAACAGGCTTCGCCATCTCATAGTTCTGAGTAGGATAGAGCCTCCTCTGAAACTCCTACTTTATATAAAAACAGGTCGCTCTCGGAGCACACGTCACCAGCAGACATTTAGGGAGAGCACTCTGAGCGCTCAGGTTACAGCAGGCATCTGTGGTTAGACAAGGCGGCAGAGAGGTTCTGAGTGTTTAATACTTTCCACTGCTGCAGAATGGACATGATTACTACAACAGAAACCACCAAACCTCCGGCCTCTTCTGAACTGGGATGGGAAACACATCCAAGTGAATGGGGAAAGTAGGCAGCAGACCGGCTGTCTGGGGTTCAAGCCAGAGGTCTGCAGAGCAGCTCTGGTGAACTTTCCAGTCCTTATCGAGGCCTCCCTTTCCTCTGCTGTCTTCCCCAGGATCCTGTTTGCTTAATTTCACTATAGTTATTGGCTGGTCTGTGTCATGGACTCTGACAGCTTCAACACACAAAAGATGTACCTGTGTGTCCAGATCCACCCCATGCACATCATATGCCTATGTGTGCCCACAGGCGCCCCATGCACATGCCTCTGTGTGTCCCTACTCACCCCATGCACGTGCCTCTGTGTGTGCACAGGCAACTCGTGCACATGCCTCTGTGTGTCCATATCCACCCCATGCCCATGCCTGTCACCACCAGTGTGCTGGGAGTGGAAGGACACTAATTTCTTCTACTCCAGATTTAAAGATCTCACGATTTGCACAAGATAAAGACCTAGAGACGAACTGGGAAGACAGGCTGTATACACCCAACTCTCAAGTAGACAGACAGAAACTGCAGCTTGCACATGGTTCACCCTCCTTTTTGTTTTTGTTTTTGGTTGTTATTGGGGTGTACTGGCTGGTGTCGTGTGTCAACTTGACACAAGTTGGAGTTGTCACAGAGAAAGGAGCCTCCGTTGAGGAAGTGCCTCCATGAGATCCAGCTATAAGGCATTTTCTCAATTAGTGATCAAGGCGGAGGGCCCCTTGTGGGTGGTGCCATCCCTGGGCTGGTAGTCCTGGGTTCTATAAGAGAGCAGGCTGAGCAAGCCAGGGGAAGCAAGCCAGTAAGGAACATCCCTCCATGGCCTCTGCATCAGCTCCTGCTTCCTGACCTGCTTGAGTTCCAGTCCTGACTTCCTTTGGAGATAAACAGTAATGTGAAAGTGTAAGCTGATTAAATCCTTTCCTCCCCAACTTTGCTTCTTGGTCATGATGTTTGTGCAGGAATAGAAACCCTGACTAAGACATGTTTTTGTTTTGTTTTGTTTTGTTTTTTAACTCTTCTAGCTATTACTAGTAACAGTGTTTTTGACATTTCTACATTCATTGACAAAAAAAGGGACATGAATAAGAAAACGTAATCAACTATGTGGCCAATGACGTTGAGTTCAGAAGGCAAAATACTGTGCTAGATTCTGGTCGTCCTACACTGGACTTCCCTGGCAGTGATGTCCTCTCTGTAGGACGGCCACAGTTAAGTCAACCCGCTCTCCTCCTAGGGCCCAACACAGGCTGACCGTGAGAACGCCCGAGACACAGGGGGTGTGATTCCAGCCCTCCTGGTCCCTGCACTTCACAGCCACTCTCTCAAAGACAGGTGAGTGTTTACTTCCATTTTCACAGGCTCACAAGCAGAACAACTTTCATCATGGTTCAGCAAACTCAGCAACGACATTTTCCCAGGGCCAGCACATGGAGGACAGCGCTGAAGGGATCTAAGCTTTCCTGTTCTTTCCAGGGCTGGTGGTTTCCAGGTGTGTACTGCAGTATTGTTACTGCTGTGGTGCTGCTCCATCTAATTCAAGGCCTAATACACATCAGGCAAGTGGTCTACACCAACCCTTCAAAACATTGTTTTAAAAACCACAAACAACACTGCACTTCTTTTAGACCCATCTTTTATGAACCTGCTTCATCCATGTCCAGGTAAGATTGGTTTTCAGTTCCTTTTCTTCATGTGTGCACTTGTGTGTTCATATACTTGTGTGGCCATGTTTCTATGTATCCAAGCACATGCACACGTCCATGTAGAAGCTACAACAACCTCAGGTATCATTCCTTTAGGAGTCACCCACCTTGGTTTTTTTATTTTTATTTTTATTCATTTATTTATTTTTTATTTTGGTTTTTCGAGACAGGGTTTCTCTGTATATCCCTTGCTGTCCTGGAACTCACTCTGTAGACCAGGCTGGCCTCGAACTCAGAAATCTGCCTGCCTCTGCCTCCAAAGTGCTGGGATTAAAGGCGTGCGCCACCACTGCCCGGCTCCTACCTTGGTTTTTGAGACAGGATCTCACACTGGGACCCAGAACCCCCTGTTTAAGCTCTGATGGATGGCCAGCATCTCCAGGTATCTGCCTATGTCCCCACAGTACTGGGATTACAAATGCATGCCACCTGGGTGCTGGAGGCAGCTCAGTGGTTAAGAACACTGGCTGCTCTTCCAGAGGTCCTGAGTTCAATTCCCAGCAACTATGTGGTGGCTTCACAACCATCTGTAATGGGATCTGATGCCCTCTTCAAGTGGGCATGAAGACAGAGCATACACGCGCACACACACACACACACACACACACATACACACACACACATAAAATACATACACAAATTTCCAAACAAAACCCAAAAACCAATGCCCAGCTTTTTACATGGGTCCTAAGGATCCAACCCTGATTGATCATGCTGACAGAGCAAATACTTTACATACTGAACTATCTTTCTAGCTCCAAGCTGTCATTTGTCTCCAGCCAACAGCCACCCCAGACCTGATCATGTGTCTATTCAAGAAGCAGGGAGCTGCAGGTGGCAGGTTGCTCAGAGGTCATCTACCAATGAGTAAATATGACCTAGTCTCCTGTGGTCACAGGGGAGTGTCACACGCAGCCACTACCCACCCGCCCAGTGACACATGCCAATGAGCGGCCTAACTCTTGAACAACACCCCTGACAAGCCCTCCGTGCAAGGCCACCTTGTGGTTTTTCCTCCTGATGTCCTCAACAGCAGTCAAGGCAGTGGATCTAGGTAGGAACACCCTGAAGAAAGCATATGAGACTTTGGCCTCTATGGCCACCCAAGACCCTCAGCCACAGTCTACCCACCCCCCCCCCCCCCCCCTCTACCGTGAGAGAGAACATGCCATGGCCCCCCGAGGCACCTCAATGCACTTCCTTCTTCCCCAACCACAGTGCAAAGAGACACAACTTCGGATTTCCCAGTGGATGCATCTTAGGAACTTCCTCTACTCCGGGAACCATAAGCAAGCTAGAACAGGCCCAGCAGGCGTGTTGGCTACTTCTGCTAATGAACACACAGTGGAGAGGTCTTGAGGTCCACCAGGCTCTGCCCGTGTCTCCTCAGCATAGTGTGTGTGTGTGTTTCAGGCAAAACCCACATATTACTGGTACGGGCCTGAGATAGGATACCCTTGACCCTGGGGCAAAGCACACTCGACTATTCTCAGCACAAACTTTATTTCACTGAACCAGTGCCCCCAGGGAGAGTAGCCTGCACTGAACCCGACATCATCTCCTTAGCCTCTTCCTTCTTTCCCTAAAGTCCCTGAGTCTGGCTCTGTTCCCCCCTCTCAACCCTGAGCTCCTACTCAGAACATGGGGGAGAGAAGCTTGCCAGAATGCCTGGAAAAAAAACCAAACAAACAAACCCGAATATGACTAAATACAGAGCCATCTCCCCAGTCAGGGCTGGCCTTTGCAGAGTCAGCTGCCGCCAGCACTTCCTGACCCAGTCAGGGAGAGTTGGAACAGAGCCCTGCGTGCTTGGGAGGAGGGCTGGGTGGCTCCAGACAGCAGAGACCAAGAGTTAAGACCATCCATCTGGGAGGGCAGAGGAGGCCTGCGGCAGGCGTACAGACCAGGATCCATCAGCTAGGAAGAGGCTCCTGGCACTAACTAAAGCCAGGGCAAGGGACATAATGGGCAGGGCCAGGGCGTTTATATATGCCCCGCGTGCCCACAACTACTCGGCCTCCAAAGAATCTTGCCATCTCTGGAATGCGAACAGGAAGGGTTTGGGATGTTTACCGGTCTATCACCAGTCTTAATAACACCCCAGGCAGGACAAGAGCGGCAAGCAGCCGCCCTCTATGGTAACTGAGCAGCGAGGACAGAGTAGAGAGCCAGCAAGATCCCTGGGAGGGCAGGGATGTGCCACACAACACCACCTTGCTACATCTGGTGGCTGCCTATGAGAAAGGTGCTGAGCGCTGGGCCCACAGTGGGGAGACATATTGAAGGCCCGAGATGCCTCAAAGCCTGCCAGCATTAACTCTATCTGAAAGCTCCCTGCTACCAAGCTGGCCAAGAAAGCCCCAGGCAGGTAGAGTGCTCGGCAGAAGCCTCCCACATGCCAGCCGCAGAGGTGGGGTTCTTCAGAGCAGAGGCATTGCTCAGAGGCACGCGAAATGTCCTGTGTACATCCTCAGACCTCGGCTAGCCTGGCCCGAGCCTCACCAGCACACACTCCCCGGCTGGAATTCACTCTGCCAGCCAGGCGGAGGCCTCTGAGCTGGGGGGTGGGGGAAGGGGGGTGATGTCCTTGTCACTCGGGGGCTTACCTGCCAAGCTTGCCACCAGCTGCTTCAAGAGTGGACTAGCTTGGAAAAGGGGAAGATCCCAGTCCCCCCAGCCCCCCCCCCCCCCCGACCTCATCAATTCCCTGCCACCTAATGACTCTCAGCTCCGGCAGACGAACACACACATTCATTACCAAGTCTAATTAGGCTGTAGACAAGCAGCATTAATCATTTTTGACTATACCTGGGATCCAAGCCCCCATACTCCACAATCATAGTTTCATGCTCTGATGGATGGGGGTGGGGATCGAGCTCACATTTAATCCCTCGCTTTCATCTTTTGAGAAAAACGAAGAAAGGAAAACTAGGATACGGACTGGAGATTCAGGGTACCACCGCTGCCCTTTCCCTGTGTTTTACACCCATCCCGAAAAAGCCTTCCCTAAGCAGACTTTAAGTAGCGCCAGGAGAGGAGAAAACTGGGTGTTCGTCATCTCTAACAACAAAACATCAATGTCAGTGCCTAATTTTCCCAGCTTCCCAAAACAAAATATGGCTCCAAACTAAGGAAACACAAGCTACTTACTCCAGCAGTGCTGGGGCCCCCGGGCAAACAGCCCCCAAGTTCCCGGAGTCAACACTGTACAGGTAGCACATCAAAGGGCAGCAGCTTTCCATGAAGAATTTTGTCTGCCACAGTAGGGTGGGGGTGGGGGAGTAGCCAAAGTTGGGGTCCTAGCAGACTTGCAAAGAGCCCCTAATAGAATAGGTGAGCTGCCACCTGGGTGCCTCCAATCCCACAGAGGATCTGGTTAAACCCAGCCATTATTTCAGCAACAGGAATCAGAGGAGCAACTCTGAGACACCAGCAGCTCTCAGGAAGAAAAGTCAGGAGCCCCCCACCCCCCAGGGAATCGGCAGCGAGTACATGATTCTCACAATGTAACCAAAGTCTATCACTGGAGGAGGGGGAGGTGAGGGGTCTAAGTCCCAGGGAGGCCCCCTTTTCAGACCAATCCTTCCAAATCACTTTATTGTACTCATGGCTCTGAACAACCACCCCTTCAGAGGGGGCTCTTTCCTGGAGCCAACCTGGGGCACTCACACATCGTCAACAGCTTTCAGCAGATACCTGAAGCCTCTTCCCTCCCCCCAGCTGAGAATTAGACTTGGTTTCTCCAAGACCATTTGCTGGCCCAGGATGGTTCGCACACCCACTCAGAGGAAACACATGGCAGAAGGCCATCTTTATGTGCCTTCCGAACAAGAAAGGGCAAGAGGCGGCTGGAGGAATTCCCAGGTTGTTTGTTGCGGACTGTTGTCTCTGGAAAGGTCGGAGTTAGTGTCTACCCCTCACCCCCACTCCACCTGAAAGACAATGCATGGAGGTTCTGCAAGCTCTCACCTCCGCTGTTTTCCGATGTGTATTCGCATCAAGCCACTGGATTTCCTTCCCTATCGAACACTTTTGATTTTGTGTGCGCATGTGTCACACAGGTGTTGTGCATCTGGAAGCCAGAGGTCAACACAGATTGTCTTCTCAGATTGTTCACCATTTTATTTTTGAGACAGGGTCTCTCAATGATGCTGGCGTCTGATCAGTATAACTAGACTGGCTGGGCCAGCAAAGTTGCCTCCCTGCTATTGGCTTCTAGGTGAGCACTACAGGGCTAGGTTTTCTACATGAATCTTATAACTTACTTGCTCAGCAAGCACTTTATCAGCTGAGCCATCTTGCCAGCCCTCAGACTTGATCCTGAGAGTTAACACGGGCTCCGAACTGAACGGTGTTAACCAGTTCAGCTATAGACCTTGAAATGGGACTAAACACAAGCTAGGCAAGGCAGTTCTCTAAAACTTCCCTTATCGAAAGCCCATTGGGCCACCAGGCTCCTACCCAGTGTCAGCCTCCTAAACAGACAGATGTCATTCACAGCCTCACTGGCCTTTGAGTCTCAGCGCCTGTTTCCAACCACCTTAGGCGCTCCGCTGGTCACAAGTGCTGCCCGGAAAGGTATCTATCTCGAAGCCAGGCGCAGAGGCATCTCAGCCACGGGACCGTGGGTTTCACCACAGCTGACTTCTACCTGAGATGCTAGGCAGGGATGCCATGCCTAGAGGACACCTCCTACCTAAACTTCCAAGATATACTGCCCACTTCCTGCTTTCAACTCCACCACCAAACAAAGCTTGAAAACCGTACCCCACGCTTAGGCGGTAGTGTGAGCCCCAGCTAGCCATTAACGCTCTTACATGGGAGGAGACAATGGTAACATTTATATCTAATTGGACGTTCATTGTGCACCCCGCCAAGCACTTTTCTAATCAACGTACACATATATGATTAATACATTCAATTCCCACATTAACACGATGCTGTAGATAAGATCATTATCCCCGCTTTTATAGACAAGTGAAGGCAACATAGAGGTTCATGGGGTCACACAGAGACTAAGTGTCATTTTTGGATTCAAAGCCAGGACTTTGGTTCCAGTTTGAGGTGTACGTGTGTGTGTGTGTGTGTGTGTGTGTGTGTGTGTCTATGTGTACAAGTAGCTAGGGTTGCCCAGTAAGGGCCAGCCAGGATTCTGCCTGTCACCACTCATCGCCCAGCCCTGAGATTACAAGCATGTGCTACCATGCCTGCTTTTATTTATTTCTTTTTATGTGGGTTCTAAGGATCAAGTGCAGGTCCTCAGGCTTGCTTTGCCAACTGAGTTGTCCTCCCCCCCTTCCCAGCCCCAGGATTACCTTTTAAAACTTCCTTTTCTAACCCACACTTTTCAAAAAATGAAAATAAAACAAACAACCCTTCTCAGAGAAGAGTCAGACCTCAGCTCAACAGCCAGATGCCTGGTGAGTCTGTCCTGCACACCAAAAATGTCTCGACTTTCTCCTGGCCAGCCAAACACTCACGCTTAGTTAAATATTAAAAACAACAAACAGAGATTCCTTTCTGTGGCCTTCCTGACTCCAGTTCTGCTGCCTCTTCAGCGTTCAGGCATCTCTGGCTGGTAGGAAGCCAACTACTCAGGGGCCACGGGAACCCCAGAAAGGGGAAGGGCCCCAGCAAGTCGCAGGCCGGTGGGGATGCCTTGTGGAGGGAGCTGGCAGGGAGGACGCTATTTCCCACGTGCTGGAAACGATCTAGGGATGGCGCAAGGGAAATGAACAACTCTAATGTGGGATGAGGGTGCCCATTGCGTCACGGAGTACTGGGAAGATACCCACAGAAACCCGCCAACACAGCAGCATCTTCGCTAACCCAGAGGATATCACAGACTTGGTGTAAAGCTGACGGTCCCTCGAAGTCTAAAGACAAGCAAGAATTACAACAAGCACATTTTCGCAGGCAGCGCAGGCTTCTGGAATTTGAGCATAGGTAAATCCCTAACAGTGAAATCCACCGCCTCTTCCCCTGTGGACAGACAGAGGCAGAGGCAGGCGGATTTCTGAGTTCGAGGCCAGCCTGATCTACAGAGTGAGTTCCAGGACAGCCAGGGCTACGCAGAGAAATCTTGTCTTAAAAAACAACAACAACAACAAAAAAAAAAGGCTAGCAGCAGCTCCAAAAGTAAGTTGCACTGGATTCTCCTGCAGGTCAGCAGCATTTACAAGGGACAGCAGCCCACGCACAGGACTCTACATGCCCAGCCCTCTCCTGAGCAGGCACCTACCTATATGGTGAATGCTCATGGTGGGAGGAACAGCCCCTACTTTTCCCTTTCACACATCCCGGAGCAGCTGAGAGGGAGCTGCTGTGAGCTAGGGCGAGGGTAGTGCTAGCTGCTGCTGTCCAGTGCTGCAGTCTGAAGGAGGCACAGGGGAGGAAGGCCCTTTACCAAAAGCTGTGGCAGCAATCCATGTCCACAGATGATTGCTGGAAACGGTCATTTCACCGTGTGCTTCACGTGCCCGAAGTAGCTACGTAAACACATGGGTGTTGAGTATGCTCTGGCAACTGCAGCTCCCTGGGTTGGTGAGGAGGAGCTGTGATACACAGGGATACACAGCCTCACCACTGGCGAGAGGTAATACTAAGCCCTAGAAAGAGTGCAGACTTCCTCAGAAACTCTCTACACCGGTGCCCAGGGTTTCAGTCAGGATCGGGAGAAGCCAGTAGGCCGGTGGCGATGCCTGGTGGAAGGAGCTGGCAGGGATCTTAGTGATTGTGGAGCTGGAAGCTGGGCACAGGGGTGCAGGAGAAGGAAGAGGAGGTGGCGAGGCACAGCCAACCACGGGAGCAGAGTAGAGGGTTGAGGAGCCAGGTGTGGAGGGTGCAAGGCCTCAGGGGCGGGTGACCTTGGCATCTCTCAGCCTCACTCCTGTTTCCATTCCAAGCCTAACCAGGCTTCCCGTGCCAACAGCTGCCTAGGAGGAAGAGCCTGAGCAAAACCTGAGGTGACCATCAAGTCATTTCCCCTCTCCCCCTCTCCCCCTCCCCCTCGTTAACTCTAATAAGTAAGGGTCAAATACTCACTTCGTTATCAACATCACTACCCAATTTTTAAAAAACTTACAACTAAAGCGAGAAGACGGTGTGCGCAAGACAACCTAATGACCTTGTGGAAAGCCATCCATCCCAACCTGCGACCAAGCTTGCCCGCACGCACGGGGGTGGAGGGGAGGAGAAGGCTCGTACCCGTCTGAAGATACGTTAACAGTCCACATATAACCACCTCTGGTCAGTGGGCAGCCATTAAAGGGATGCCAGGCAGTGGGCAGCAGCTGTCTCCCAAGATAACCTGCGGTAAAGTTTGGGCTGGCCACAAACGGCAATGGCCTCCTCTCCCGGGCTCCACAGCCCTTCACCTCGCGCGCGCACCTTCCCCGCCCTCACTCACTCTCGCAGCGCAGCGCCTGCCGCAGCACCTCGCGTCCGCACAGGTCACACCAGCCCGGGCCGCCCCGCAGCGCCAGTTCCACGAACCGGTGCCCCTCGCCTCTCTCGGCCAAGACGCGGGGATCCTGCGGCTGCTCGAAGATGCTCCTCACGTCGCGGGGTCGCTGCGACCCAGGTCGCCGCCGCAGTCTCTGCTGCAGACCCGGCCGGACAGGGCGACCGTGGCGGCAGTCCCGGGGCGTGGGCTCGGGGTCCCCCCGGGTACTCCTCCTGCCACCGCGACCCTCTGACCCCCCGGCCGCGGGGATCAGGGCCGTGGGGATGCAGCGGCGCGGCCGGGCGGGAGGTGGCGGCTCGGGGCCACCCAGGCTCTGCAGATACCGAGGCGGCTCCGGGTCTAGGAGCAGCGGGTAGGGACGCTGCCCGATGGCCGGGGACGCCATGGCCAAGGCCCGCAGGCGGCGGCGGCGGTGGTGGCAGCTCCGGAGCCCGGCCAACAGAAGGGGCGGCTCCGGCCGAGCGCGCTTTTAAAGGGCCCGCAGCCCGCGGGCGGGGACGGACGGGGTGGGGTGGGGCGGGGCGGGGCGGAGTCCACGGAGGGACCGGAAGGGCAACACGCGTGACTGCGGGCCCGAGGCGCGTGGATTTAGGAGCAGCTCCGCGACTAGGGGGTGGTGAAGGTCCGAGCATCCCAGAGGCTCCGCGAGGCTCGCTGGGCGCCGGCTCCCGCGCCGCGGTCTCCAGCCCTGCCCGGTCCCCCCCGGGCGCCTCCCAGGACGCCCTAACACCGGCGGGGCGGGGAGCAGGTGGGAAGAAGGGAGGGCTCTGGAACCCTGGTGGGGGGCCCTGCGGATTCTCGAGCTGCCCGTGGGAAGCTGGCTACATCCGCTCTCCCTTCTCACCCCTGCTGCCTAGGCTGCCCCTCCCCGCACACTGGGCTGAGAGGTGATCCTTGGAGATCCGGTGATCAGGAGAGACCTCTGTGCCCCGTGGGTGGACAGGAGCTTTCCTCCCGAATTACTCCCCGCCCCCCCCCCCCCCTTAGTTGCTGGAGTAACCCCTGCGGAAAATAAATGCCAACACCCCCCACCCCCAAACGCCTCCTTTGGTATGGAAGATTCACCTGAGCAGGGGTAGGAGAGGTGGAGAAGTCCGCATCCTACCAGCACCAAGGGGTTGCTCCATAGGTTCCTGTCTGGCTTAAGGTTATGTC
Organism: Montemys delectorum; assembly: GCA_019843815.1. NCBI lineage: Eukaryota > Metazoa > Chordata > Mammalia > Rodentia > Muridae > Montemys > Montemys delectorum. Next base: position 1,973 of record JADRCD010243567.1, on the reverse strand, counting down.
GCCACCATCTTGAAAAATCCTAATTCTTGACCCGGCCTATTCTCTTTGCACCGGGTCTTGGAAATTTATGTCGTGGTAATGACGAGTGGGGCTGTCCACCGTGCCATCTCAAGGGATAGAGAACAGGTGGGGCTGTGGGGTTTTGAACCTGTGCCCGGTCGGTCGTAGGCTAGCAAGGGTCCTCGCCCTGTACAGTCTGGTTTTGTAGCTGCAAGGCGCCGCTGCTCTTTCCAGTTCCGCGGTTCTGACTTAGGCCTAGCTCACACTTTCCCCCCTTAAATTACAGGTTTGATTGATTTAGTGGCAGTCACCAGCAAGCAACGTTGGGGATAGAGTCACTGCACCACATTCAAAGATTTTATATTTTGTATTTCAGCAAACCAATGATAGAAATATAGGGGGGGATGTCTATAGTGAACATACACACTTTTTCCTCATTATTAAATAATACTGGATAGTAATGATTCATATACACTTACACAATACCAGTGTTTAATATAGACGGGGTTAAAATGCATAGGTTCTCTCTGCACACTAAGGTACTTTATAAAAGGGATGAGAATCCTCAGGTTAGAGAACTGGGAGCAATAGTGTATGTATAGAGTGTGGGGGGATTCTGAAACCAGACCTGGAATTGTCTATAAATTTGCCTACACCTTAATCTTCAGGGTTCTTTCCAGGCCAGTGATGGGTCTCCCCCTAGTGTCTGGCTGGGGAATCTTCACTTTCACTTTTCCTCTTGAAGGTAAATTTAGGCAGTTGCTGAAAGTCCAGTGACCAGGGAATTCCCAGCCTTCCCTGCTCCACAGGCTCTCCCCTTGGGTGGTGGTAATTAGAATCCTCCTCCTTTCAAGCTGGTGGCGGAGAACAAGTTCCTGGTCTCTGCGCTTCACTTTATTCACTGGTTTCTGGGTAATAGAAAGAAGGACTCCCAAGTGTGTGTGTGTGTGTGTGTGTGTGTGTGTGTGTGTGTGTGAGCTATGATAGGGTGCTGAGCACAGAGAAGCCCACTCGGCTCCTCCACCTTTCCTCTTGCTCTCTTTACATCCGTGCTACAAACTTTGGAGGCCAACCAACTGGAGAGGGCTTGTTAAATCACAGCTTGCTCGCTGTACGCAAGTTCCTGTGTCTGCAAGTCTGGGCTAGGATACTACACTTGTATTTCTAGCAAGTTCCCATAGTAAGCGTTGGTTCTGATGGCCCACTGTGAGAACCATTGCTCTAGAGCCATAGCAGGGTGGAGGGAACGGACCTCTCTGTCACATAGTCCAGGATCTTTGGGGTTGGGTTCGTTGTAATTGAGAGAACCCAACAGGTACTGTTCCTTGGCACTTTCTCCCAATGTGTGAAGGGGGGGCCTCTATAATCTTTTCTTCCTCCTCCCTAGGGTTTCTGCAAGCAGCTCTCTGGGTTCTTGCAGAAACCTGTATTGCATATAAACATTTGCTTTGTGTCCGCCCCGTGTCTATCCATCTTCACAAGGTTGGAAACCTGTACCTCTCAGGGGTGCCACGTTTTGGGTGTGACCCAGGACAGAGACCAGCTTGAATTCGGGGTGATGGTTTGGTGCGTAGGTAACACAATTCTGTTAACATGCAGCATCGGGAGGTCGGTGCTGAGACACTATTGATGAATAATTGCCAGCAACCATCCTCTCTGTCCTTCTCTTGCCCAGGCCTTCCAAGTGTCACTTGTGGCTGACTTCAATTCCCTGGCTGAGAAGGCTCCTCAGTGTCAACTGTCGTTGACTGAGGCTGGCTGGGACAGTCAGGTGTGCAGCCTCCCCAGCCATGGGGCTACCTACCTAGAAAACACTGGGTTTGTTTTCCTGTGGCTCTGATTTGGTGGAGCAGTGATGGCTGCTTACGGAGCGGATGGGGAAATGACATGGAGCCAGAGCTCCTGGGATGGAGACAGATGATGTGAAGATAGTATAAAGTCATGTGACCCACCCAAAACTTTCTCAACTTTAT
>JADRCD010243561.1:7856-18941 GCA_019843815.1 Montemys delectorum | reverse complement strand
CACACACATACACACACCCTGCCACATACACACACATACACACACATGCACACACATACCACACACACATACACACATACCTAAACACATGGACAGTGAAGCATTTAGGGAGCATGATGAAATTTGGGGTTTCTTTGAGAACATAAACAAGTGGGATAATCCCATAGAATCAGGGGTAGTCTGAAAGCTGCTTTGATAAAGGAGCATGGTATGGGACTGAGCACACATACAAACACACATACACACACCCTGCCACATACACACACGTACAAATACATGAACACACCCACCCCCATATTTACAAATGCACAAATATACATACAAACACAAACAAGCACCCACCAATGCCCACACATACACACACACACACACCAACGCCCACACACACACACACACACACACACACACATCAAAAATCAAATATAACAAAAAGTAAGATTCAGGAACTCTTGAAGGAATCTACCATCAACCTCTCTTTTATAATGAAGGCAACCTCACGGGCAGTGAAGCACTTAGGGAGCATGGAGTTTCTTTGAGAACATAAACAAGTGGGGGAATCCCATAGAATCAGGAGTAGTCTGAAAGCTGCTAATGCTTTGATAAAGGAGCAAGGTATGGGACTGAGCACATCAGAAATGCCAGACTGAGAGTCACTCAGGGAAAGCAGGCCTATCACCTAGAAACTGGGAGTAGCCGTTGAGCTATGGAACAATAAAAGTTATACTCTCATTTTAAAATTTATTTTATGTCTATGGGTGTTTTGCCTGCTTGTGTGTGTCTGTGCTTCACATGTTTGCATGATGTTTCAAATAAGCCAGAGAGGGTGTGGAAATCCTTGTAACTGAAATTACAGATGGTTTGGGGCTATCATGTAGTGCTAGGAATTAAACCTAGATTCTCTGGAAGCACAGACAGTTAGTTCTCCTAACCACTGAGCCATCTCTCCAGCCCCTATACGTTCTTCTGCAAGGCTGTGAGCCTTGATGAAGGCCAAGATACAAGTCTGTCCTTTTAATGTAATAAGGAGGGAAACATGGCTGATCCTGGAAGGACTTATACGTTAGCCAACGTGTAACCAACCCCTCTCCGTTGTTTCGTCTGAAGATCAGAGAATTTTGATGCTGCCTTCTATCACCCACGGTGGCATCCTGAGTATAGAGGGTGACACGCTGGGTTACATGTGATCCCAGGATGAAGACTATGATGGTTAGCAAAGAATGAGGGAACTCATTTCCTGGCCTTCTCATGTAGAGAGGATTTGTAGTTACCATGCTCAGGCACTCCACAGATTTTTTTTCCTGCCTGTCCTTCGATAGACATGTTTCTGCTTTGCAAAGGAAAGTCCTCTTTCTTCCCTTCATATATCTCACTATGGTGATCCTCAGGGCACACAAATCAAATGATGCATTGACAGCTCTTCCTGTCACAGGCTATGTATGATGTCAGAAAACAATTGCGCAGGTCTCTGTGGACATGCTCTGAGCTAACTGCACTGGCTTTCCAGTTGAAGGATTTTGTTTTTCCCAGCCTCCTTGCTTCTCATCAAAGCATGTATGCTCAGTGTGACTAGAGCAAACAAAGAAGCACCAGGGGCAGCCATGTTTTATTTCTTCCTTGCAATATAACTTGGCAGAGTTCTGTGCTCTCTCTCTGTCTCTGAGAATTACATGCAAAAGGAGGCGGCCGACACTCAGATGTATATTAATACATCTATTAGGGCTGAAATGTGAGGCCAAAGTGTTTCTACAAAAAAAGTGAGGCTGTCAAGCCAATCATTTGCCACCAGGAACTGACCTGTTAATTGTACATCAAGACCATTCTCCAATCTATCTAATGGATCTGATGCCCCAAGATTTTGACAAGAATTAAATATGTTGAAAATTAGTATGGAAGGTAATGGGTTTTTCAACCATTTCTGAGTAGTTACGTAAGTGCTTTTAAAGGAAAGAAAGTTGGGCACAAATGAAACAAGCACGCTCTCCCTTGTTCTCTCTATCTATCTATCCCTGCCACACCGTGTGTGTGTGTGTGTGTGTGTGTGTGTGTTTGTACATGTGTGTTGTATATGTTAGATATGTGGGCGGTATATGCATGTGTGTGCATGCATGCATGTATGAAGGCCCAAGGTCAACACTAGGGTTTTTTCCTCTGTTGCTGCATCTGCCTACTTTTTGAGGCAGAGTCTTTCACTAAAGCTGAAGCTCATCAGCTGAGCTGGGCTTCCTAGCCAATGGACCTCAGGGATCTGCCTGTCTTTAACTCCCCAACAGATTACCTGAACATATCATCATGCCCAGCATTATGCATGTGTTCTGTGCATATGAAGTCAGCCCTAGTGCTTCTGTGATAACCGCTTCACCATCTGAGCCATCTCTTCAGTTCTATCAAAACTTTTTATAAGACAGTTTTTATCTTTTGAAGTTAATTAAAGGAGTTAGTCATTAAAGTTATCCTTAATCATTAATTTTAATTAGCTAAATATATCTAACAAAAGATAAATGGATATTAATTTTATTAAGTAAAATCTTAAGTAATTTCTATACCAATAACATAAATATATCATGTTGATATGTGGCACTACTATGTTAAATCAATAATTATATAAATAGCTTGAATAATACACACATTTGAATTTTTGATTTGTATTTATTCTTGGGAATTTTATAAACGTATCCAATGAAATATGACCACATCCAGCTCTCCTGTTTTCCCCCTCCAAATCCCTACATATCTCTCCCTTCCAACTTCATTATTTCTCGTTCTCATCCTCCTCATCATCACTGTCTTCCTTCTTCTTCTTTGAAGACCTACTGTGTCCAGTTAGTGCATGGGCATGGAGCTGCCCACTGGAGCATAAGGACCTACTAAAGGCCACACCATGAACAAAGAATGACTGCCCTCCACTAGCTTTGCTAGTAGCTCCTTGGGAATGGGTGGAGCCTAGAGAGCACCCCCCACATCTATACCGTGATTTTGGCTGGCTCAATCTTTTATGATGGCTATGTAACCATACCTCCTATGAGTGTGTGAATGTGATAGCCGTGTTGTGCTCAGACAACAGTGTTCCAAAACACTTCTCTTCATCCTCTACGTCTTATATACATTTTGTTTTCTCCTCCAGAATGTACCCTAAGCCTCGAAGAAAAGGGGTATGTATAATAAAGGTGTTCCATTTAGGACCGAATACTCAGTCTCTTATTCGTAGCTAAAAGAAGCCTCTGTGGCCAAGTTTGAGAGCATCCAGGTCCACGAATATAAACATAAATACCTAGAAGGCAATTTAACAACAAGATGACTTAGCAAGATAAGCATAGCAGGTTCTCACAATAAGTCATGTGACTTCCCCAGCCATTGTTTTCAATTGAGATTCCAATATCAGTTATGAGATTCTGTCCTGTGGAACAGGCATCAAATCCAATCAGGAATTGGTTGCACCACTATATAAGTCTTGACTGGCAGGTTTGTAATGTAGTATTCTGGGTCCAGGGCTAAGCAAGAGCATCACTTTCTCCTTCATTATCCATCATAGTGCCTTCGGGCAACAGGAGAAGACCCAGCAGGAAAGACATTTCCCAGTTGTTTTGAGGCTGAATTCTCCATGTCCTACCAAAGTGTATGATCTCTTCAGCAGTTGGTTCTTCCCATGTAATGTGGTGGGCAGCCAAGCGCAATGCCAGCAGCCTATGTGACATAGTCATTTTCAAGACTGGGGGACCTCCCTGACTCAGGGAGAAATCCTCCACCTTGCACTGTGATGTTCATTGAATAGCCATGTCTTCTGAGCAGGACATTGTCCACCCATGCAGGATAACTCTGTTTCAACTATTTTTTTTTAATTAGTTACATTTTGAAACTAGATTACTGTCTAGTAGCTTCCCTCAGGCTTTCCTAAACATTTTCTTCTTCTCACAGAAGAGGCCTTTTATTAACAGAGGTACCCAGAAAGGGAGGGTGAGGGAAAGGAGTGAAGGACAGAGAGCTTTCCTAAGCCTTTTAAATTTGGGTCAACCCACCCACTGTCTGCCTCTCATCTCACCTCCAATTAACCGTTTAATGTCCAAGAGTCTCCTGATTCATTAGTATCACATATATCATAGAATTTCTCCAATCTTACATGTGTATGAAGGTCAGAAGACAGTTTTCAGAAGTTCATTTTCTCCTTTCAGCATGTAGGCTCCTGGGATCAAACTTGGGTTAGCTGCCTTGATGGTAAGTGCCTTTACCCACTGAGCTATTTCAGCCCTTTTAAACTTGGTATATAATAAAATATAAATCCTTAGTATTATCATGTAATAGATCCCCATAATTCAGGGAATATAATTTTTAAAATATTCAAGCAATCGTTTGGCATCCTTATGAAATAGCAGTATCTACTTATTCATGTGATCCCCATTCTTAGTACAGATCTATAAAGGGGAAAATGAGGTAAACAGATGGTGAACTCTACTCAAAGCAAAGATTACATGACCTCGATGAATCAGAACAAAATGCAGTAAGACTAACATTCCCAACAAGGCATTGCTTCAGATTTCTTCAAGATTTATAATCTGCATATATGATTTTGCTCGTCCATGCGCTACCTATGCAGTCATACTGTTAACTATAGTTTACTACTGATAAGTATAATTTCCAACTGAGAAGAAAAATTTAAACTTTCGCAGGGTGATAGAACTGGACATTTTAGAAATGTTTTTCTTTTCTTGAGAATTTCATATTGTGCAGAATGAAATGTGGTCAGATCTTCCCCAGTGTTTTCCCTCCACCTCTCTCCAAACACATTCCTCTCTTGACCTCATGGCTTTGAGGTGGAGGTAACTCACTGAGTCCATTAATACTGCCCATATGCTGTTTAAACTTTCACTTGTTATTTTTGTTTGTTTATGTTTTGAAGAGACAATATTAAATGTTCTCAAATGAAGATATATCATATTTGAATAATAGTAGGAGGAGAAGAAGACAAACTAAGGGAAAAAGGCATTCTTCCCATTAAGAAGAATATAGACCTGGTTTTTGCTGTAGTGAGGTATAGTGGGCATCCATTCTGAATAATTTAAGTTCCATTAGGCACATTACAAGAGATTTTTATTTTAGAATAGTTATGTTTCCTTTGTAATTGCTTAGATTTAAAATAAAATTTGGGAATTTCCTAGAAAAGTGAAGGAGAGGCACAGTAGACGAAAAAAAGGGAAGGGGTTAGATGTTTGAGCATAGTAGTATTTATGGTTCATCACTTCTCCCAGAAAAACTCTCCCTCAGATCTAAATGCTCCTCCAAGATGTGGGACAGCTAGCTTTGCAAGGATGACTGTTAAATGCTTATGTCTCCTAGGGATACTTTCCCTGTGTAGGTGTTCCTGGAAATAGTGGTATAATACAGGATTAGTGTTGTAGGGAGAATCTTCAGGGAGAACAGGGGCCCAAAGGGGAAGCAGAGAAGTTCCAAAGCATACACAGACCATGAGAGATTCACAGAGGAAGAATGTGAGGAAGGCCAGCCAGAGGATTGTGAGCTACTCAATGAGTGAGGTTGAACTAGTGGATCAATCAGCTTCTGAGTGAAGGAATTAAGCTCTTAATATTTCAAGATACTTCTAATATAGTTTCTCTGGTACTTTGATAGATATGAATACACATTCAGAATATAATTAAAACTAATTTAGGAATGGAGGCAGGAAAATCAATACTCTTAAAAAAGAAACATATCTGTCTTTATAATGTTAGCTGACTCAGAGACCTATGATTTCAAAGCTGACTGTTGGATATTGGATAGCCAGTTGAAGCATTCTTCCTTGGAAAAGACCAATTCTATTCTCTAGGTATCCCCATAATTGATCCTAGTTCTTTGTCTAGGGTCCCTTGAGCTTTCCTCCTGCCATGTTAGCATAGCCACTTGTGCAGGTGCTTCAGAATGTGTGTGTGTGTGTGTGTGTGTGTGTGTGTGTGTGTGTGTGTGTGTATGTGTGTGTGAGAGAGAGAGAGAGACAGAGAGACAGAGAGAGAGACAGAGACAGAGACAGAGAGAAAGAGAAAGAGAAAGAGAAAGAGAAAGAGACAGAGAAAGAGACAGAGACAGAGTAAGAAAAAGAATGAGCCACTGAAAAGAGGGCATGGATCTGAGAGAGGAAAGGAAGAAAAGAAAGGAAAGTGTAGATATGATGTAATTATATTATAATTTCAAAATATTAAAATAAATAAAAGTGGAAATGAAAGGATAAAAGGAAACTTATTATTTTAGCCTGGAAATTGGTTTCTTTTACGCTGCATTGACTTTCAATTCCTCAGATTTCTTTCAAAGTATGTAGGTTCTGGGCCTCTCCTAAAGTATTCTCGATAGCCTTGAATAAACTTCAACCTATTTATTCTTTTTTTTATTCCCAGGAGTTTGCTTTAAATTCTTTTCATTTGTTTTTCCAGTTTGGCTTGTGTTTCAAACTACTAAAAAATTACAAACGCACACAGAGATACATAGAGACACTCTCACAGACACACAGATACAGAGAAATACACACAGAGAGACACATACACAGAGAAACATATACACACAGAGAGAGACATACAGACACACTCACACACAAAGACACATGAAGAGACACACAGACATACACAAAGAGACATACACACACAGAGAGACACATGTACAGACTCACAGACACACCCAGAAAGACATACATACGCATTTATACACACGCATACACAGGCATACACTCAGACACACATACACACATACATACACGCTCAGATACGCAGACACATACACACAGAGAGAGAGAAACATATAGGCACAGGCATACACACACATACACACACACACACACACACACACACACACACACACACACCCCTCTAGGCTGTCTATTGCAGTGCTGGCTTGCCAGAGTAGCAGAATGAGCCATGACCATATGCATCCTTGTGGGAACAGAAAAGGTGCTGTTGATGCAACAGTTTCCTCAGCTTGTGCTAGAGCACAGTTCTCATAAAGCTGTGGTGGGTGTGTTTGTTTCCCAGTGAAGCCTTCAGTGTGTAAAACACATCTTAAATCTCAATATGCTCCTTACTGCTTTAGTGCCCAAACCTAACAATTTCAAATTGCCCTGAGAAGAACATCTTCCTGAAATGCCTGGCTCACCATTTCCATTTATAATTGTGTCGCTCTTAATGGAATGCAATGAAATCAAGCATTAGATCTAGGGTAGCCAAGAACATCACTATAGACATATATGATAACATTTAAGACCCTCCTGAATTTGCGGTTATGTGTCAGTTATGTATCAGACAGGGTGATCACAAGACTTAAAAAAGAATTAAGTAACTGAACCTTGGGAACTAGCATAGAGGAACTGCCTGCCTCCAGGTCATCTCTTGCCACTCCTTTGGCTTTCTCCTGTGGATGGGTGGCTCTGCCCACTTAGTGAATTCCTGTTACACCCAGAGTCACACTTTCTTTGCTTACCATTTCTAGTACAATGAAAGCATAGTTCTCTATGTATCTATCCAAGGAAATGCTTATTTTAGAGCAGTCCCACAGAAGCCCAGTTCCCAACTGTCTGATCAGCATCTCACAGTTTTTATTACTCATGAGGAATACCTCAGGTGCTTTTGAATATTCATGTCCCTAAATAATACCACTAGGAATTTTTATTTAGTAACTAGCAAACCAGACATAGGAGGATGGAGTATGGTTTCATAAATCAAAGAAAAATAGCCAAATTAAAAAAAAAGTGCATATAAAAGCCACACTTAGGATTTGTGGTTCTATGAAAATGTCCACAGGCATCTGTGTGGCGTAGCTGTGGTGCTGTGATATAAATGTGGTCAGCGTAGTGTGGTTTGTGTGGAAAAATATCACAAGGTTCTTATCTCTCTAAATTTCAAATGATGGGTTCATTAGCTACTTAGATGAATTGTGCCTTTCTACATGTATGACCGAGGGCCAGCGTCACCTTGAAAAGAATTTTTTAGGAGATCATGACAATATCAACCGCTAAATCATATTTCTATGTGACATTACTTAGGCATTTTTAGACTTTAAATTTTTCATTTTGTATATATAAGTGTTTTTGCCAGTGTGGACGTCTGTGTACCACATGGGTTTAGTGTCCTAGGAAGCCAGAAGAGGAGGTCTGAATTCCCTGGAACTGTGAGCTGTCATGTGCATGCTGGCAACTGAACCTAGGTCATCTGCAAAAGCAGGCAGTGCTCGTAACCACTGAACCATCTTCTGAGCCCTACATGTGCATTCTTTCAAGCACTGATGATAAATCACATTGCTGAATATGAGAAATGTTATTTAAACTTTTGTTAATGCAATTAAGACTTTGTAGTGGGCTGGCAGCACAGGTAAAGGAGCACTTTTGAGATCTAAGATTGCAGGACTTGGTTTGATTTCATGGACCCAGTGCTAATTCTATAAAATTCATCTTAGCAAAGTCAAAGAATTATTCTTCCCTCAACTGTATCAGATACTCATTAACTGATATGAACTGTACCAATGGAAAGGAGGATTATCTACCCTTGGGAGCTCATGCTGTAGAAAAGAGACAGACAGAACATACACCTATAATATAAGATGTTCAAGTAAAAGGAATGAAACTGAATGGAAGGGTAACAGGAAGTGCTTTATAGATAAGGCCAGAGGAAGGCAATACAAAGTAGATGATCTTGGACTTAAGTCACAGAGACCTGGGAGACAAACACAGAGGCAACGTCATCAAGGAAGAAGCAAGAGCAGTCTGTTCACATTGGGGGTGGAAGGTGGATGTGGAGCTACTGCAGTAGGTGGTGGGTGAAACTGGAGTGGTAGACAGGCTGGACGGAACCTACAGGGTCTTGTGGTCCATGGCTAGGGCCTGAGTCTCTACTAATTCTGGTGAGAATTAATTCTAGAGGACTTGGCACCTGACTGTGGTGTTAACTGGTTCTTAAAGACCTGCCTGGTTTCTTCAGTGAGTGTGGGCCATGTGGATCGCTGGGTACCTTATAAACCTTGATCTCAGGTGGTAGAGACAGTGCATACGGTAACACACGAATGCATGTGGGATAAATGTTTAAGGAAGGGATAGGGATTGATGTTAAGAATTTATTTCAGTTATTTTTAAATAGGAAAACTTCCTTAGAAAGGTGTAGGGAGGACACTGGGGAGAAGGGCAGACAACTGAGGAGTGAAGCAAGGAGAAGGTGGTAAGGACGGTCATACAACAGACACCAGACCACTCCACTAAAAGCTCTGGCCTCAGCAAGATGGCAGAATGCACACTTGTAACCCCACCCCTCATGAGGTGGAAGCAGAATTGTGAATTTGGGGACAGCCTAGCTGACATAGCAAGTTACAGGTCAGCCCAGCTAAGATCAGTTAAGACCCAGTCTTAACAGGAAAGAAGTGGGGAGGAAAGGAGGAAGAGAAGAAGCCCCGGTTTCACAATGACTGTGTGGTTCTCTTGGTACATCAGCTTTTGTACTACTGCTTTCCATCCGATGGAAGATAGAGCAAAAACAGACAGACAGACAGACAGACAGACAGACACAAGGGCAGAAACTGTACTTTTAATATGCAAAGATTATGAGCACATTTATGTAAATGTAAATCTCCAATCAAAGCTTACATATGGTTATTTTTAGAGACATTGGTCCTTAGCCTTCCCTATCTCTTGAAAATGGCTGTTACAAATTAACTGTACTCTCAGGATGGTACAGCACTGCTGTGTCTTGCATGGGTTTGGTTTTGACCTGACAGAGGTGATGAGAAAATAAAGACAGGACAGATAAACGGATATACTTACAGAAAAGCCAGGATTGTGTGAACAATGCAGTCTTGTAGAGACACACTAGCAACGTCCCAGAAACTTGGTATATTCATTATATACATTTGAATGGAAGGTTTATTGTATACAGCTAAATGAGAGAGAGGCAGGTTTGGCCAATCTCAGTAGGGGATCTCTATCCAGGAGCCACCTTAGGTTGTAAACTTCAGAGAAGAGGAAGCTATGGTCTGCATACACCGCAGTCACCATCTGCACAGGGACCAGGGAAGAGCTTGTCCATTTTCCTGAGCCTTACACTGAGGGGGCTCTATTGTTCCTCTGGTTCTGATCATTGGGGTCTCTGAAATGGCCTTGTTTATGTTGATAATACACATTCATGCTCACAAAGAACTCATGTAAAGGAGAATGATTAAATTAATAGCTTTTGAATCCTTGTGTACATTTTTCCAAAGGAAACAAGTAAATTTCTTTTACATTGGAGATTCTGTTACTTTGATTATTTCAAAAGGATCGCTGAGTTTCTTTTGAGTACAGTAGTCACCAGGGACTTTATCAGCATATCTCAAGGCAATTGAGTGAGTTGTCATGATCAGATGAAACATATATATGAGAGAGATGACTTAGAAGTTATGTAAATAGAGTCATTTAGCTTCCTCTTGGAACATAAACAGTGTTTCAATGAGAGGATTGAAGTTACTTTGGGTAAGTTGTAGTTACAGACTGCAATAAAAGGCTCTTCATTTCCTTCTCCATCTTTTACTCTTACCTCGGGCAGATAAACAATTTTAAATTGTTTCCTCTGTGCAGAGGATTGCCCAGAACATTCAGATTGATGGACTCATCCACCAACAAGAGCCTAGGTAATTAACAATAGCCAGCATATAACAACCAGTGACAAATAATCTAGAACAATATATAACTAAGGGTTAAGCCATGTTCAACAGACGATGTTAAAGGAAGCTCCAGTCACAGGAAGCTAGTCTCCTTCTTGAACACAGAGGCCTCTTTTAGGACAATAAAAGGTCAGAAGGATTTCAGCAGTGATGGAGATAGTGACAACTGATACAGCGTCCTTGCCCTCAAACCACAGCTTCTTATTTTTAGAGACACCCAAACTCCTTAGCTTGATACCCAGTATATAAGCTAAAACATATAACACACACACACACACACACACACACACACGTACACACACACACACCTACACATACCCACACACACATGTACACATATGAAAACATACATATATACACACACACATACACACACACATACACACATACCTATACACACACACACACACACATACACACCCACACACATATACA
>JADRCD010243560.1:0-13737 GCA_019843815.1 Montemys delectorum | reverse complement strand
AATAAGTGAGTACGTACCATGCATGTCTTTCTGGGTCTGGGTTACTTCACTCAGGATGATATTTTCTGGTTCAATCCATTTGCCTGAAAATTCATGATGTCATTGTTTTTAACAGCTGAGTAGTACTCCATTTTGTAAATTAACCACATTTTCTTTATCCGTTCTCTTGTTGAGGAATATGTATGCTGTTTCTAGTTTCTGGATATTGTGAATAAAGTTGCTATATAAGGAAGTTTGCTTTTTTATATCTTTTTGTCATTCTATAGACATGTACTAGCTAATAATGAGCTATTGAGATGTAGGATAAATGTAAAATGCTATGAACATAGTGGAGCAAGTCAATCTCTTGTGGCAGGATGGAGCATCCTTTGGGTATATGCCCAGGAGTGGTATAGCTGGGTCTTGAGGTAGATGTTTTTTAATCCTGTCTTATTTAGCTAGCATGACAGCATGGAACCTAGAGATGGTTAATTAACTTTTTAATCATCATTATCACCCCCTGCCCTTTCTACAAACTGTGACCCCATGCAGACAGTTCTATTTCTTTCATTGTTTTTCTTCCTCCATCTTCTTTTTCTCCTTTACCCCAGTTTTCAAGTATAGGCTGTCCTTGGTGTTTTCTCTTTGTCCTCATAGATCCTTTCCTGAAATGTCACATGACATCAGTGACACAGTGTCTCCTCCTGTGATATGCTCCTCACCTAAGTGTCTCTCTCATTGCTTCTGCTTACTGTTTCCCCCCAGGCATCCTTCCAAACTTCACAACTGAACTCAATGCCAAATCAGCCTTTCACTCACACACCCTCCAGCTTGGTCCCAGGGCTACTGATGGCCTCTACTTCTTGAACCATGGAGTCAGAAGCATTAGTGGGTAACCTTCCCCTCCCCCACCCACCCCCACAGTGTTGTCAGTTTTACTTCTGCAGCAATTCTCATAGTTCTCCTCTGTTCTTTGCCCTCTCCACTACTGTCTGGATTTAGGTTCTCACTATCTGCCTCCTGGGCCACTAAAACAGAAATGTTGTTTTCTTATATCTTTTTGTCATTCTGTAGACGTGTACTAACTGATAAGGAGCTGTTGAGATGTAGGATGAATGCACAACTGGCATTGGATACTTAATGCTAAACAAATAATTTAAATATCTCATTGATAATTTTGCATCTTTGACATGTAGGAACATTCATATAAACTGATCTTATTTTGTGGTTCCTGGATCATTTTAGTTAGTTATGGGTCTTTGAATGCATTCCTATTAGGTAGCAGCATTGGTAACAGAGCCTGGAGAAGCATTGTTGCTTTTTCAGTGGCATGAACAGTTTCTCATTACCATGAAACAGCGCTGACCAGAGAAGCAATGATTAACATAAATTATTTTTAAATGTTTTCAGTGTGTACATCCTTTAATCTCAAACCAAAAATCTATTAGTTCCACTTTCTATGGCATGGACTATCTCATACCAACCTATCTACAGCAAGAAGCAGAAAACTAAGATTGCAAGTGTCTTTCAAATGCCCCTCTGAACTTTCCCCTGTCCTGTGGTGTTTCTATGATCTGTGAGCCTTCTTAGAGATGTCTAAACCCCTTGCACTTCTGCCCCCTTCTCTCCAGTTTGTTCTCAATACATGTTGGGCTTCCTCTCTCTCTCTCTCTCTCTCTCTCTCTCTCTCTCTCTCTCTCTCTCTCTCCCTCCCTCTCTCTCCCTCTCAGATAAGATAATTAACTGAAATAACACAGATAACCCAGGATTTTAACAAAGTCCTTCTGGTCCCTAGATTTATGTTTGTTAGCCTGGATTGGTTTAATTTGGTTGTTATAGGTAAACCTACTAACAGTACATGTCATTGTTACCAGATGCCAGCAAGACCACTCTTCCTGTCCCGAGCATAAGGAAGTATATATAGGTTGTGAGGGGAAAACCATTTATAAAGGCAAAAAAGAAAAACTTAATCTAAACTCTTGTAAGTTCTACCAGAGCACAAACTGATTTTCAGTTGTCTCCATATGAAAGGAAATAGTCAAAGCAGAGAACAATGTCTTTGCATTTGCTCCTTATTCCCACCTAAGAATTCTCAGTCCCTTAGTACCTGTTTCTGCAATAAAGTCCCTGACTGTGACAGGTGACTTGCAAGACTGCTGAGATGCTGGCGATGCTAGAGTGACGTAATTGTTAGTAGAGCTCAACCCCCAAAACAAAATTTCCATTTGAAAAATTTCCACATAAACAAAAATACTCACACATACACACAAGTAGCTTGAGAAGATACATATTTTAAAAGTATTCCCAGTTACCTAATAAAGGGGTTTTAACTCCCAAATAAAATTTTCTTTCAAACATCATTAACAAAAGACATACACCAGTGCATTATGTTAGCACATACAAGGACAGAATAACAATAAATCCAACTGGAAGTCTTATCAGATGTCTGCCTTCCTTTGTGAGAGCTGGCAGACCTGCCACTTTTCGTAAACAGCCTATGATATGCATTTTAGGGATGGGGTGAAATCTCATTTCTCTTGTTCTGCTGTTGCTATGGTTACCATGGTACAGAATCCCTGCACTCACCAATAGAGAAGAAAAGAGAGGAAAGCAGATTACAAACATAAATTTAAATATCTAACACACCCCTTCCAAACTGTAGAGACCTTTAAAAGAAATTGCCTAGCATGTGGTCAGGAGCCTTTGGCACACACATCCCAGGACAACCCTTCAGTCTAAGATCCAGCATCACTAGGGAAGGCAACAGATATTTTAAACTAAAGGAGAGACTGCAGATTCCCTTGTGACCACAAAATCCCAAGTTACAAGAGTCCTAGTTGTCATAGACTGACACACAGAACATAGGAGAAGCTTGGGTCCAAAGGTGTTAGTTTGAGGGATGGAAGAAAACATAGGGGTGGAGGTAGAGCTAATGTAGCCCCCCAGAACCCAAATGGACCTCAGTGGAAGTGGAAATGTCCTCATTCTTTGTATCCAGGAACAGTGGTTACATACATTTCCTTGTGAGACAGTCTCTTCTCTTGGTTATAACCATGAATAGAAATGCCACCTCTTAAGGTGAAAATTGATCCATAGCTCATTTGAAGGTACAAGTTAGAACATTACTGTAAAATTTTAAAATACAAAGCTATATATACCTCTCATCTTCCTTTTATAAAGAATTCCATAGACTTTCAAAGAGCGTTCTTCCACAAAGGACTAATATCCTCGTGGAAGAAATAGATAATAGATCTAAGTTTTAAATAGAAAAATTTCCAGCTAAAGTTATTCATTTAAACTCAATAAAAGCAAGACTTGGCAGAACTTTTTGTCAATCAAAAAAAGATGTACACAAATTTACCTTGTTCTTACTCATGAGAGAGGGCAAGTGTGTCATCCTATCTACTTTATAATGAACAAAATATGTGAATGAAGCAGGAGATTGGAAACCTAGCCTTAACTCTGCCATTCAGCTTGGTGTAATGTCAGGAAAAGCTACTTCCCCCATATTTACCTGTTTTCTTATTTGCAAATGAGCCACACTACCTTTATTCACCCTGCCAGAGTTTTCACTGTGAGATTGAAGGACTGATAACACTATGTCTTGAAGTGAAACGTTAAGACTCTGCCAATCGTACATTGCTTGCACTTTTGTTAGTATTTGTTCCTGAGGAAGGAATGTTTAAGGCTGTAATGAAACAGCTGAGATCTTATCCAGAAAGTGACCTTAGAACATCAGGAACATCCCGTTTCTAGTGTGCTTCAGTGCCCGCTACTCTAGGCCTTTGGAGAGTGGACTTTAAGAAGAGAGTAAGGTATTTTTGCATTCATTTTTGGTATACTAATATTGTGTGATTAATTACAGTGTTTTCCCTTCACAAGGAGGCCTGGTGAGTACTATAAGATGAGCTAACTCAATCTATTACATTAGTTTCCTTCTATTGGGAGGGTTAAATCATTAAACTAATGATCTAATCCATATTTCTATGAAGTTAACAAAATGCACGCAGTTAAAGTTGTACTAAATCCCCAAATGATGTAGACCTTGATAAATGCCCTTATAAGAGTCCATTATTTTTCAATAAAGGGAAAGAAAATTCCCTGAGAATTAAAAATAAAAATAAAAATTAGGCCAGCAGATTAAACAGATACTTTAAAGCTTTGATTTTTCTAGACGCAATGACTGAGTTAAACAGAGCTTGATTCACAAAGTTGGTGGCTGTGGGTGGATGGATCAATGTGCGTGTTGATTATATGTCACCTGCTGATTACATTGCTGTTACAGTTCAAGAAGAATTGAAAATGGGGGTAGATATGGAAACCTCATAAGCTGTTTTTAAAGTGTGTTACAGCTCTTTTGAGATCTAGGGGATAGAGAGCTTTGGAGACTGTTTAATAAGCGTGCTGATTTTATCAATATCTCCAAGGCCAACACTTATCAACACACGCAACCAAACTAAAAAAAAAAAAAAAAAAAAGTGCCTTATTTTGGAATTTTATCAAGTATTGCTAACCATTCTTTCACCAAGCTGAAAATGTGAGTATTCTAACTTTATGAGTATAATCCCCAAAAGAGAGAGTGGTGGGCAGAGAGACAGAGAAACAGAGAGACTGAGAGCAGTACTTCACTACTGAGGGGCTTCTATGCCTACAAGACATAAGCTGCCCATGGATGGTGTAGTGGCTATGTCCATCCCCTTTGTCTTCCTTTTTTCTCTGAGCTACTTTTAACTTTTTCCCTCACCTAGGCCACTGTAATTACTGGCTCCCTTGACTCTCTGCCTCATAGCTTTTCCATTTCTATTGCTTCCACTCCCTACAGAGGACTGAATTTTCTGAACACAAATTAGACCACTCACTGTCTAAAATTTTTGAGCCAGCCCTCACTTGTGTTTAAATGTGATCTGTGCCCTTCCTTCATGTCTCACAGCTTCCTCCACAAGTAATACCCTGACTGACCTTTCAAGTGTCTTGCCACCGGTCAAGGGTCACTTGCTTCTGAGCTGCTTCTCTTAAACCTGCCCCTCCCCCATCTGTGTGTCTAAGTAGCACAGTCTGTCTACGGCTATCGTTTGTATTGCAGCACTGAACTTACCTCATCTCCACGTCTCTGTCATGAATATAACCTCATAGTTCATTACAGTGCCTAGTGGGAAAAAAAAATGTTCAATAGACATTGATTGAATGAAGGAAGAAAAGACAAAGGGAAGAATAAGTTGCATGGCTTGTTGTATCAGTTTGAATTTCAAGTATTATCCTTTGGTTATCGTAGGCATATTTTACAGGTTCCTTACCATATGATAAACCAACACCACACACCATTTAATGCTGCTTCCCTTTCAACATTTGCTCTGCTACTTTAAAAACCATTAAGGCAGACGAAGCTTCAAAATCAGTCAGCTGAATTGCAACAGTCACTTGGGAGCTGTTAGTGTTCTGCAAAATTGCTAATACAATTTAACTGTAGGTAAATCTTTTTAGCTTTTAAGTGAAGAGCAAATAAAATGTTAATAAAAGCTGGTGCTCCACCTAACTACATCCTTTGCATGTGCTTTTAGAGTGAACTGCAGAACTGGGGTCACACCTATATCTCCCAAGCACTCATACCTCTTTTCTGTGGTTCTAGGAGGGCTGTGTGTCTCATACCTGATCTTCCCTGTGTTCATCATAAAATACCCTAGATTCAAAAGCTTTAGGGCACTTGAATTGGGAGAGTCTGGGTCGCAATCATGTTAAAAATAATAATAAATAAGAGAATTGTAGAAATGGCATGTTCAATTTAAAATGGAGAGAAAAGAATAAAACCCTAAATAAAATATATTCTACTGAAATTATGGTAATATTCTCTTATTTAGTTGAATCTATCAGAGTTGGTTTGATGTGTGTTTGTGTATGTGTGTTATATGATGATATGATATCTTTTTCTGGATATAATAACTAGATTTCTGAACAATAAATTAGATCAATTGTAAGCTGCTGGAAATCAAATTAACTGAGAGAAACTTCAGAACAGATTGTAGTCTACTTATTGTAAATGCATTTGGCAAAAGGGTATAAATCAGGTTCCTAAAGGTATGTATAAAAATGATTTAGTGAAAATAGACATTAACCATCAAATATTATTCACATATGCAATTATGAGATTTTATGATCACCAAAAATTAATTCTGAACTCTTCATGTCCAACAAACTGTGCATGAGTCTGTCCACCACATGGCGCGTTGCCTTCTACAATGGTACAAAATGCAATCAATTTGTTAACATCTGAAGTAGCTAAAATTGGTTATTATCATCCTATGTTTTGGGATTGAAAATGAATTACATTTCTTCTTAAATGAGTTAGAAAACACTGTGTGGTGCTTCACTTCTATAGGAAGCAGAAAGGGTGAAAAAAAATAATGATGAACACAGAAATTATGACTATTGTATGCAGGTCCATTTATGTTGGCTAAGTCATCTGAACTCCAAACACATAAACAGCTATTGTGGGGAGCCGTTCTAAGATCCTGCCCATTTCCTGTTCCAGCTTGTGGTAAACAACTTACTAGCAAACTCCAGCCTTAAGCCACGTCTCGTCTCTTTACCCACCTGAGCAGAATGCTAATTGAGTTCTTGCAAAAGCACCAATTAGGTTTGAGCACATAGTCGGTTCAACTATTTAAGCAGCACCCAGCTTGGGCTCGGGGTCTTTCTCGCTTCAGCAAATGTGGGCGCTCCCAATAAAGTGTGATCGAGAAGAATCCTGTTGCCGCGTCTTCCTTGCTGGCAAGGTGGGTGCGACAAGCTATAAGTTCCAATACTGGAAACACTTATAGGCAATAGGCAATTCTGTTTGTTTTCCAAGTGTGTGTGTGTGTGTGTGTGTGTGTGTGTGTAAAACACAGAAAAATGGTTCTAACTTGTGGAATTAGTTATAGATAACACACATCTCTATACCACACACACACACACACACACACACACACACACACACACTACACACTCATACTTTGGGGTTTTTTGTTTGTTTTTAAGTTTCCTATAATGTCGTCTACTTACTTTATAAGATACAAAAGAAGTATTTTCTTTGGCTGCAGGCAATGCTCTTGTGTATCTTGCTTCATATTTTAACCATGGCCACATTTATGGTTTTCAGCTTAAGTCCACCAACATTAACACGCGTGTATGCTCATTCCTTTTTTGTTTGGGTCTCGTTTTGCTTCCACCTGGCCGATAATGGACAATAACCAGTCCACACTGCAGTCCATCCTGCATTTGAAGACAATAATCAAATCATTTACTGGCAGTCTTTTTTTTCTCCCCAGACCAACTAGACCTCATTCCTTTCATCTTTCATCATGAGCCTATTTTATTCCTTCCATCTTTATTTATTGTTCATCCATGAACTGTTGCTTCTTTTTTTTTTTTTTTTTTTCTGTAGAATTGGCATTGCAGTGACCACAAGGGTGACAGTCATGGAGAAATTTGGCTAAGAGGGCAGATTACATGGGAAGGAGCTATTTGTGGCACTTACCTATGAAAGCAGTGTACGTTTTGGTAGATCATTGTGTGCATTCTCCTTATCTTTATAAATAGTTACAACTTCTTAAAGTTTTCTACTTTTGGCCAAAACTTTCTTAATAGATTTTGCTTCATTTTTTTACTGTCTGATGTTAGATTTTTGCATAAATTTTTTTGCATTTATATGCTTACCCTCAGAGCTTTTAATTGCATTTTTGATAGAAAGTTTTCTCAGAGATATCAAAGTCATTTGAATTCCATCAGTGGTGTTAAAAATCAAGGGTAATCCCTTGTGATTGGAAATTCTCTGCAGGGCTGGTAAGTGTATTGCTGATTCTGGGTCATGAATGTTGAATATGAATACTGTATGCTCAGAACTTATTCTGATAAATATGACATCACTTCTTCCTTCAGGTGATTTAGCTGTCTGCTGACATGTCAGCCAGTGCTAAGCACCTAACTAATGACGCTTTCTGTATACGGCATTAACAAAATGCTCCGAACTCAAGATAAATTACTTTGGTCAGTATAATTTTGTTTTATCATGTGATGATAGCATAAAATAAATATAAAAAGATGCAGCATGATGTAAATACTACTCATATTTACCACAGAGGACATCCCTTCGGCATTGTCAATTATGTCAGAATGGTGCTGGCCCCCAAAATCAGCATTCAGAAATGAAGCTGTAGAAGAAATGTAACCAGTGGAATTTTTGTCCCCTAACTGTGTGATTAGATTCAGTCATGGGCAGAGGAAAACATTGTACTTGGTCTACCCTTCTCAAAAAGCCAGCCTATTCAAATGAGATACAGAAATGTAAGCCTTTCATGTACCTGATGCTGAAGAGCAAGTTAGAAGCAAATGATGACAATTACAAAGTTCAGCACTGTGTTCTCTTCAGGCATGTGGAGCCTGAAGGTAATGAGAGAGCAGAGAGTAAAAAGTTGGAACTGGTAGAGTTGGAGGGTAGGAAGCTGGAGGCAAACTCCCAGAGCTGACGGCAGAATAATTGCGTCGTTGTTGCTTCATTTCATGGGAGAAATTTTTAGAGTGTGGATGGCTGTGGTGTTTTGTTGGGGGGGGGGTGTCGTGGAAGTTAAATCATTGGAACTATCACAATCAGCTAATTACCATATACATAAAGTGTATTTATATATTGAATGAGATAGGCATATGGTGATAAATGATAATCATGGTAGGACTCACTCAAATATGAACAAATAAAATTAATGGAATTACTCACTGTTAAGGTTGCAAACGCATGCACTTAAAATGCAAAAGCTAAGCCTTCTCAGGTATATGGATAAAAGCCTGTAAAATGACTCTGCTCTGTCTCCAGGCACTATGGTTACAGTGAAAGGACATCGTGTACTCTGTCTTCAAGTCTAAAATGGACTTGATTACTCACAATACAAATCTCGTTGGAAAGGAGTAGCACAAAACCTAGTTTCATGAGGAAGATTTTCTTCCTTCTAGTGCTTCAGTGAGGGCAGCACATCCCACCCATTGTTCCATCACCGAACTGCTCAGTCTGTAGGAGGTGGCTGAGATGCCCCCGGGAAGCCCTGCCCCAGCTCTCAGGTCCCTGGGTGTTCTCAGGTCATGGATGTATATATGTGTTCCTACTTCTTCCTGTGGCTGTCAATTTCTAGGTCTCTGTTAGTAGAGTGTGGCCAAATCCCAGAACCTATGTTTCACTCACTGCTATATACTCCAAGCCTGACTCTGATTGGTGCTCATTACATACATATGATCTTAGTCGGGCCTCAACAATTACAACCCCAGTTGTATAGTGAAGAAAATGAGGTTCTCAAAGTTTCTGGGTTTTGCACAGGGTGAAAGAGCTGTCATTGGAAACATTTGGTCATGGAAATCAAGGGAAATAAAATGTTAGCAGAAGCAACCAAATAATTTCAGCTGCAGTAGCTGTTTTGATTTTAGCTAAAAGAAACAGTCTTGAGGATAAGCTGTGATCTGTGAGAGACGTGTCAGCAGCAGACTGAGGAATAAAAGATATTCAGAGGGAACTTGAAATTGCAGAGAAGTCATAGAAACAGCTAACTAATTGCCAAAACACAGCTAAGTAATTGACAAAGTATTCCATTGGAAGGCACCAAAATATGGATGGTCATTGAAAGAGTGTACCTAGGAAACAATAATAATTAAACAGAAAGAGGATATTAGCTTGAGAGGGGAGGGGTCAGGGATGTGAAAGGCAGCAGCTGGGAGGGGCTGCCAGGGTGAGGGGAGTGATATAATTCTACTCCAGTTAAAAAACATAGTAATAAATAAGATTACACCTTTTTTTTTTCAGGAGGGAAACAGTATACAATCACAGCATGTTGCCCAATTCTACTTCTGGGAAGAAAGAATGAATGTGTTTCCTTATTACTCTTCAGCATTGTGTACAAAAAAAAAAAACCATAATCAGACTTTGATTATGGAGGAAAGAAGGCAGACAGGTAGGGGAATTCCTGCCTTAAAGTACAAAATTTAAGTAATCCCCTCTATTTTCCAAAACTTGAATCTAAAAAGGTTAGATGTATGTAAATGTTTATGGGCATAGACAAAACAACAGAAGCAAGGATAAGTTTCCTCTAGCTAATAGGCCAGGAAAAGGGAACTTAGCATTGATAATTATTCTACTCCCAGGGCAAATACTACAGATAGAATGTGGGCACCTCCTTCCTCACACCGGCAACCATCATGTGAGAAGAGTATTCCAACACGGTCTTCTACTGATGGCATCTAGAGACTGTATGAGGAACCTAGACTTCATCCCGCCCTGTATAGATGAAGTACTCCTTCCCCACTCGTGTGCAGTCAGGGAGATCTACTATATATTCATAAGGTGAAAGTGAGTGAGATGAAAGCCAGTCCCATGAAGTTGTGTCTGTATGGCTTTATTTGGGTAGCATCTTTCAAATAACAAAGCCATAAACTAGAGGACAGTTTAGTAGTTGCCAAAGGTAAAGGTGTAGGATAGGGACTTATGGCTATCGAAGGATTATGTGGCATATGCTTGGAGCGATAGAAATGATCTTCATGCATTGATGTCAACATCTGAGATGTAATAGTGTACTACAGTTATATAAATGTTACCTTCAAGGGAACCTGGATGCAAGGGATTTCTTGGTTATTTCTTCCAACTGCATGTGCATCTACGGTGTTCTAAATATAACGTTTTTATTTAAAACACGCAACCTGTAAGAAATGGAAAGAGTTAAGACAAATATGGAGAATTACAACGTTACTTTACATTGAAGAGCTCTTCCTGATATCCCTGCAGTTTTCATTCCAATCTTGCTGTTATGGAAACACAAGGGCACAGAGGCGATCCCCATCACATGGCACGTTCTGACGCCTCAACTGGAGGCAATAATTAAATATAGAGTATTTATACTCAAATGCAATTTATCTCTTCCCTCCCAAATTCACCTTGGTGAAGCCCTCAGTCAAGAATAACATTTCTTCTTGGCTGTACTTCAGAGGAATCTTTAAAAAATACTAGTGTTGGGATTCCACCGTTAAAGATTCTGATTGGTCTTCGGTATTTCCAGAGAATCAATATGTAAGGTTTCCGAGTAATTGCAAAATGCATCCAGGTGAGGACTGCTGACAAGACAACGAACCACTGTCTGTTTGACTCTCACTTGTGGTTATATGCCATGTGTTTGCTTAAGATACAAAGAGAGGTTCATCTCTCTGTGTTGGTGACAAGGTTATTAAGTATGTGTTGGTTCGAAAGCTTGGTTGTTAGTCCCCCTAAAAACTTCCCAGCCTCATAAACACTTCAGCTTCTCAAGATTACACATTGCCCCGCTTTTTACTATACACCACCCCCTAAGTAGATCTTCCTCTGTGGCTTCTGCGCCAGCTCTTTTTCTCTAGTTCTCTAACCCCTCCTTCTCTAACCCCTCCTTCTCTGCTCCCTCTGCCCCTCCTCTCTCCATCCTCTCTTCCTTTTCCATTCCTTAGGTCTTCTTTTGTCTAAGTCAAAAGACTTACTTAGGATTTACTATTCAGATCCCATTCACTCATCACCTCCCTAGAGAAGTCATTTTCTTGTGAATGTCCCCTCCCATATATGAATCAATTTTGTCTTATCACTACTCTCTCAAGTCTGAATTCTACAGAGACTGAAATCTCATTTGCTTTTGCTCACCATTTTATTTGCACTCCCAAGTGTGGACCTGAAAAAGCAGCAGTCTCTGGCAGAATGGGGGAACACTTGGAACTAAATATACACGATGTGGTAAAAGCACAAGTCTATGTGTGGTCCTTCTGAAAAGTGCTGTGGTGGTTTGCATATGCTTGACCCAGGGATTGGCACTATTAGGGGATGTGGTCCTGTTGGAGGAAGTGTGTCGCTGTGGGTGTGGGCTTTAAAGCTCCACTCAGTGCAGAAGAGACAGTCTGTTCCTGGCTTCCTTTGGATGAAAATGTAGAACTGTCAGTTCTCAAACCACCACACGTGGGGAAAGTAAGTTGCTAATGAGGCCTCGGGCAAGCCTCCAAGTCTTTATGGAATGTGTAGATCTTGGGATATGAATGACTCTCAAACTTGGATGAGAATTAGAGTCACTTGGGAAACCTTTAGAAACACCGATGACGAGGACATAAGCCATATGTGTTCATTTCACTGGCTTGAGGGGAATCATACACTTTGAAATTCTCCAGTGTGACTGAAGATACAAAATCCAAGAGCCATTGGATGTAATCCATGATGTCAACAGTCTGCCACAAGTACTAACTTTTAAAAATCTTATACACGCCCTTTGGAACACTATTCTCTTTGGTTAGGATCATTTACACTCAAGTAAAACCACTCCTATGATAACTTGAGAACAGATACTGCATATAGGGTGTCAATGGCCCAAGTTGTCAGTGTTTACATTGGAGATGGCATTATGTAAGATTTGAGTAAATTGAAACATAATGGTTGATACAAAAACAGAGGGAAGAGAAAAAAACTCTTGATTGTTAACATTCTCACTTTCAAAATATCAATTAAAAACATATCTTTGTGCTCAAAGTCCCAAAGGGATTAATCTACATCAAAGATGACCCCCCCAACCCTGAGATGTCTCATTCTTTAACAGTTTCGTGTTTGCTCTTTTAATATTCAGTATTAAAAATAGTCTGGTTCCAAGTGTATTTGTTGTCATTTTTGGTGGTAATTGACTTTTAGGTATAAAGGAACTCATCAGAGCTGTGGCTTCTGTCCCTAGCAAAGTAATGCTCTGTCCCAAAATGCAAAGGAGACCTTGGTCTACGAGGTGCTGCTTCAGTTGTGAAAACCTGGGGTTTCTTCTTCCAGGTCCTCTAGCATGTTTTATTCTTTTTATTGTCTGTTTTCTGGGCTGTGCCATAAACCTTGTTTTATTTTATTATTTTGCTCTGCTTTATGACAGAGTCTCATGTATCCCAGATTGGTCATAAGCCCATATATAGCTAATAGATGACGTTGGACTCCTAATCCTCCTGCCTCCATCTTCAAGTGCTAGACTATGAGTGTGAAACACTATCCTAGTGTATGTGGTACTGGAAGTTGAACACATGGCTTTGGACATGCTAAACAAGCACTCTACCAACCACACCCTACTCCCAGCCCAAACCCCAGCTTATTAATAACAGAATGATGGCTTTTAAATGAATTGTGCTTTGGAATGCTTTATTTCATCTTGATTAGAAAATTTAATTGATTAGAGAAGTTTATATGATAAACATATAAAAGCAACTTTATATCCACCTCTTTGTAGCTCCTGAAATTCAACACATTTCCACAGCAGCTCATTTGTAAGGTACCTGAAAACTGCATGTTCAAAGTGCCCGAACTCTTTAAACACTGAGCAAGCCAACACACTGCTCTGGGGTAAGTTGTGTGTGATATAGGCTGGTGCACATGAGTCTCTTTCTGTGCTTGAGACATTGATTTTCAGGAAAGCCAGGCCATGCCCTCTACTTCTTGAAAACTATACTATATGAGCCCTCAGTGATGTGGTTTTGTTCCTTGTATGGAACCATCCTCCCTGGATGCTTCAGTTACTAGTCTCAGAGAGTAGCTCAACATACTCATAATAGACATGAAGGTTTTATTTGTTGATGGAAGGTAGATCAGTTGGTGACCTAAAATAAAGAAGATTTCCATTCTTCATTTCCAACACATACACATACATACATACACATATAACACATACACACCTAAACACACACATACACACACCCTGCCACATACACACACATACACACACA
>JADRCD010243559.1:0-13743 GCA_019843815.1 Montemys delectorum | reverse complement strand
AATAAGTGAGTACGTACCATGCATGTCTTTCTGGGTCTGGGTTACTTTACTCAGGATGATATTTTCTGGTTCAATCCATTTGCCTGAAAATTCATGATGTCATTGTTTTTAACAGCTGAGTAGTACTCCATTTTGTAAATTAACCACATTTTCTTTATCCGTTCTCTTGTTGAGGAATATGTATGCTGTTTCTAGTTTCTGGATATTGTGAATAAAGTTGCTATATAAGGAAGTTTGCTTTTTTATATCTTTTTGTCATTCTATAGACATGTACTAGCTAATAATGAGCTATTGAGATGTAGGATAAATGTAAAATGCTATGAACATAGTGGAGCAAGTCAATCTCTTGTGGCAGGATGGAGCATCCTTTGGGTATATGCCCAGGAGTGGTATAGCTGGGTCTTGAGGTAGATGTTTTTTAATCCTGTCTTATTTAGCTAGCATGACAGCATGGAACCTAGAGATGGTTAATTAACTTTTTAATCATCATTATCACCCCCTGCCCTTTCTACAAACTGTGACCCCATGCAGACAGTTCTATTTCTTTCATTGTTTTTCTTCCTCCATCTTCTTTTTCTCCTTTACCCCAGTTTTCAAGTATAGGCTGTCCTTGGTGTTTTCTCTTTGTCCTCATAGATCCTTTCCTGAAATGTCACATGACATCAGTGACACAGTGTCTCCTCCTGTGATATGCTCCTCACCTAAGTGTCTCTCTCATTGCTTCTGCTTACTGTTTCCCCCCAGGCATCCTTCCAAACTTCACAACTGAACTCAATGCCAAATCAGCCTTTCACTCACACACCCTCCAGCTTGGTCCCAGGGCTACTGATGGCCTCTACTTCTTGAACCATGGAGTCAGAAGCATTAGTGGGTAACCTTCCCCTCCCCCACCCACCCCCACAGTGTTGTCAGTTTTACTTCTGCAGCAATTCTCATAGTTCTCCTCTGTTCTTTGCCCTCTCCACTACTGTCTGGATTTAGGTTCTCACTATCTGCCTCCTGGGCCACTAAAACAGAAATGTTGTTTTCTTATATCTTTTTGTCATTCTGTAGACGTGTACTAACTGATAAGGAGCTGTTGAGATGTAGGATGAATGCACAACTGGCATTGGATACTTAATGCTAAACAAATAATTTAAATATCTCATTGATAATTTTGCATCTTTGACATGTAGGAACATTCATATAAACTGATCTTATTTTGTGGTTCCTGGATCATTTTAGTTAGTTATGGGTCTTTGAATGCATTCCTATTAGGTAGCAGCATTGGTAACAGAGCCTGGAGAAGCATTGTTGCTTTTTCAGTGGCATGAACAGTTTCTCATTACCATGAAACAGCGCTGACCAGAGAAGCAATGATTAACATAAATTATTTTTAAATGTTTTCAGTGTGTACATCCTTTAATCTCAAACCAAAAATCTATTAGTTCCACTTTCTATGGCATGGACTATCTCATACCAACCTATCTACAGCAAGAAGCAGAAAACTAAGATTGCAAGTGTCTTTCAAATGCCCCTCTGAACTTTCCCCTGTCCTGTGGTGTTTCTATGATCTGTGAGCCTTCTTAGAGATGTCTAAACCCCTTGCACTTCTGCCCCCTTCTCTCCAGTTTGTTCTCAATACATGTTGGGCTTCCTCTCTCTCTCTCTCTCTCTCTCTCTCTCTCTCTCTCTCTCTCTCTCTCTCCCTCCCTCTCTCTCCCTCTCAGATAAGATAATTAACTGAAATAACACAGATAACCCAGGATTTTAACAAAGTCCTTCTGGTCCCTAGATTTATGTTTGTTAGCCTGGATTGGTTTAATTTGGTTGTTATAGGTAAACCTACTAACAGTACATGTCATTGTTACCAGATGCCAGCAAGACCACTCTTCCTGTCCCGAGCATAAGGAAGTATATATAGGTTGTGAGGGGAAAACCATTTATAAAGGCAAAAAAGAAAAACTTAATCTAAACTCTTGTAAGTTCTACCAGAGCACAAACTGATTTTCAGTTGTCTCCATATGAAAGGAAATAGTCAAAGCAGAGAACAATGTCTTTGCATTTGCTCCTTATTCCCACCTAAGAATTCTCAGTCCCTTAGTACCTGTTTCTGCAATAAAGTCCCTGACTGTGACAGGTGACTTGCAAGGCTGCTGAGAT
This sequence comes from Montemys delectorum, assembly GCA_019843815.1. Taxonomy (NCBI): domain Eukaryota; kingdom Metazoa; phylum Chordata; class Mammalia; order Rodentia; family Muridae; genus Montemys; species Montemys delectorum. Next base: position 11,601 of record JADRCD010243559.1, on the reverse strand, counting down.
GCTGGCGATGCTAGAGTGACGTAATTGTTAGTAGAGCTCAACCCCCAAAACAAAATTTCCATTTGAAAAATTTCCACATAAACAAAAATACTCACACATACACACAAGTAGCTTGAGAAGATACATATTTTAAAAGTATTCCCAGTTACCTAATAAAGGGGTTTTAACTCCCAAATAAAATTTTCTTTCAAACATCATTAACAAAAGACATACACCAGTGCATTATGTTAGCACATACAAGGACAGAATAACAATAAATCCAACTGGAAGTCTTATCAGATGTCTGCCTTCCTTTGTGAGAGCTGGCAGACCTGCCACTTTTCGTAAACAGCCTATGATATGCATTTTAGGGATGGGGTGAAATCTCATTTCTCTTGTTCTGCTGTTGCTATGGTTACCATGGTACAGAATCCCTGCACTCACCAATAGAGAAGAAAAGAGAGGAAAGCAGATTACAAACATAAATTTAAATATCTAACACACCCCTTCCAAACTGTAGAGACCTTTAAAAGAAATTGCCTAGCATGTGGTCAGGAGCCTTTGGCACACACATCCCAGGACAACCCTTCAGTCTAAGATCCAGCATCACTAGGGAAGGCAACAGATATTTTAAACTAAAGGAGAGACTGCAGATTCCCTTGTGACCACAAAATCCCAAGTTACAAGAGTCCTAGTTGTCATAGACTGACACACAGAACATAGGAGAAGCTTGGGTCCAAAGGTGTTAGTTTGAGGGATGGAAGAAAACATAGGGGTGGAGGTAGAGCTAATGTAGCCCCCCAGAACCCAAATGGACCTCAGTGGAAGTGGAAATGTCCTCATTCTTTGTATCCAGGAACAGTGGTTACATACATTTCCTTGTGAGACAGTCTCTTCTCTTGGTTATAACCATGAATAGAAATGCCACCTCTTAAGGTGAAAATTGATCCATAGCTCATTTGAAGGTACAAGTTAGAACATTACTGTAAAATTTTAAAATACAAAGCTATATATACCTCTCATCTTCCTTTTATAAAGAATTCCATAGACTTTCAAAGAGCGTTCTTCCACAAAGGACTAATATCCTCGTGGAAGAAATAGATAATAGATCTAAGTTTTAAATAGAAAAATTTCCAGCTAAAGTTATTCATTTAAACTCAATAAAAGCAAGACTTGGCAGAACTTTTTGTCAATCAAAAAAAGATGTACACAAATTTACCTTGTTCTTACTCATGAGAGAGGGCAAGTGTGTCATCCTATCTACTTTATAATGAACAAAATATGTGAATGAAGCAGGAGATTGGAAACCTAGCCTTAACTCTGCCATTCAGCTTGGTGTAATGTCAGGAAAAGCTACTTCCCCCATATTTACCTGTTTTCTTATTTGCAAATGAGCCACACTACCTTTATTCACCCTGCCAGAGTTTTCACTGTGAGATTGAAGGACTGATAACACTATGTCTTGAAGTGAAACGTTAAGACTCTGCCAATTGTACATTGCTTGCACTTTTGTTAGTATTTGTTCCTGAGGAAGGAATGTTTAAGGCTGTAATGAAACAGCTGAGATCTTATCCAGAAAGTGACCTTAGAACATCAGGAACATCCCGTTTCTAGTGTGCTTCAGTGCCCGCTACTCTAGGCCTTTGGAGAGTGGACTTTAAGAAGAGAGTAAGGTATTTTTGCATTCATTTTTGGTATACTAATATTGTGTGATTAATTACAGTGTTTTCCCTTCACAAGGAGGCCTGGTGAGTACTATAAGATGAGCTAACTCAATCTATTACATTAGTTTCCTTCTATTGGGAGGGTTAAATCATTAAACTAATGATCTAATCCATATTTCTATGAAGTTAACAAAATGCACGCAGTTAAAGTTGTACTAAATCCCCAAATGATGTAGACCTTGATAAATGCCCTTATAAGAGTCCATTATTTTTCAATAAAGGGAAAGAAAATTCCCTGAGAATTAAAAATAAAAATAAAAATTAGGCCAGCAGATTAAACAGATACTTTAAAGCTTTGATTTTTCTAGACGCAATGACTGAGTTAAACAGAGCTTGATTCACAAAGTTGGTGGCTGTGGGTGGATGGATCAATGTGCGTGTTGATTATATGTCACCTGCTGATTACATTGCTGTTACAGTTCAAGAAGAATTGAAAATGGGGGTAGATATGGAAACCTCATAAGCTGTTTTTAAAGTGTGTTACAGCTCTTTTGAGATCTAGGGGATAGAGAGCTTTGGAGACTGTTTAATAAGCGTGCTGATTTTATCAATATCTCCAAGGCCAACACTTATCAACACACGCAACCAAACTAAAAAAAAAAAAAAAAAAAAGTGCCTTATTTTGGAATTTTATCAAGTATTGCTAACCATTCTTTCACCAAGCTGAAAATGTGAGTATTCTAACTTTATGAGTATAATCCCCAAAAGAGAGAGTGGTGGGCAGAGAGACAGAGAAACAGAGAGACTGAGAGCAGTAATTCACTACTGAGGGGCTTCTATGCCTACAAGACATAAGCTGCCCATGGATGGTGTAGTGGCTATGTCCATCCCCTTTGTCTTCCTTTTTTCTCTGAGCTACTTTTAACTTTTTCCCTCACCTAGGCCACTGTAATTACTGGCTCCCTTGACTCTCTGCCTCATAGCTTTTCCATTTCTATTGCTTCCACTCCCTACAGAGGACTGAATTTTCTGAACACAAATTAGACCACTCACTGTCTAAAATTTTTGAGCCAGCCCTCACTTGTGTTTAAATGTGATCTGTGCCCTTCCTTCATGTCTCACAGCTTCCTCCACAAGTAATACCCTGACTGACCTTTCAAGTGTCTTGCCATCGGTCAAGGGTCACTTGCTTCTGAGCTGCTTCTCTTAAACCTGCCCCTCCCCCATCTGTGTGTCTAAGTAGCACAGTCTGTCTACGGCTATCGTTTATATTGCAGCACTGAACTTACCTCATCTCCACGTCTCTGTCATGAATATAACCTCATAGTTCATTACAGTGCCTAGTGGGAAAAAAAAATGTTCAATAGACATTGATTGAATGAAGGAAGAAAAGACAAAGGGAAGAATAAGTTGCATGGCTTGTTGTATCAGTTTGAATTTCAAGTATTATCCTTTGGTTATCGTAGGCATATTTTACAGGCTCCTTACCATATGATAAACCAACACCACACACCATTTAATGCTGCTTTCCTTTCAACATTTGCTCTGCTACTTTAAAAACTATTAAGGCAGACGAAGCTTCAAAATCAGTCAGCTGAATTGCAACAGTCACTTGGGAGCTGTTAGTGTTCTGCAAAATTGCTAATACAATTTAACTGTAGGTAAATCTTTTTAGTTTTTAAGTTAAGAGCAAATAAAATGTTAATAAAAGCTGGTGCTCCACCTAACTACATCCTTTGCATGTGCTTTTATAGTGAACTGCAGAACTGGGGTCACACCTATATCTCCCAAGCACTCATACCTCTTTTCTGTGGTTCTAGGAGGGCTGTGTGTCTCATACCTGATCTTCCCTGTGTTCATCATAAAATACCCTAGATTCAAAAGCTTTAGGGCACTTGAATTGGGAGAGTCTGGGTCGCAATCATGTTAAAAATAATAATAAATAAGAGAATTGTAGAAATGGCATGTTCAATTTAAAATGGAGAGAAAAGAATAAAACCCTAAATAAAATATATTCTACTGAAATTATGGTAATATTCTCTTATTTAGTTGAATCTATCAGAGTTGGTTTGATGTGTGTTTGTGTATGTGTGTTATATGATGATATGATATCTTTTCTGGATATAATAACTAGATTTCTGAACAATAAATTAGATCAATTGTAAGCTGCTGGAAATCAAATTAACTGAGAGAAACTTCAGAACAGATTGTAGTCTACTTATTGTAAATGCATTTGGCAAAAGGGTATAAATCAGGTTCCTAAAGGTATGTATAAAAATGATTTAGTGAAAATAGACATTAACCATCAAATATTATTCACATATGCAATTATGAGATTTTATGATCACCAAAAATTAATTCTGAACTCTTCATGTCCAACAAACTGTGCATGAGTCTGTCCACCACATGGCGCGTTGCCTTCTACAATGGTACAAAATGCAATCAATTTGTTAACATCTGAAGTAGCTAAAATTGGTTATTATCATCCTATGTTTTGGGATTGAAAATGAATTACATTTCTCCTTAAATGAGTTAGAAAACACTGTGTGGTGCTTCACTTCTATAGGAAGCAGAAAGGGTGAAAAAAAAATAATGATGAACACAGAAATTATGACTATTGTATGCAGGTCCATTTATGTTGGCTAAGTCATCTGAACTCCAAACACATAAACAGCTATTGTGGGGAGCCGTTCTAAGATCCTGCCCATTTCCTGTTCCAGCTTGTGGTAAACAACTTACTAGCAAACTCCAGCCTTAAGCCATGTCTCTTTACCCACCCGAGCAGAATGCTAATTGAGTTCTTGCAAAAGCACCAATTAGGTTTGAGCACATAGTCGGTTCAACTATTTAAGCAGCACCCAGCTTGGGCTCAGGGTCTTTCTCGCTTCAGCAAATGTGGGCGCTCCCAATAAAGTGTGATCGAGAAGAATCCTGTTGCCGCGTCTTCCTTGCTGGCGAGGCGGGTGCGACAAGCTATAAGTTCCAATACTGGAAACACTTATAGGCAATAGGCAATTCTGTTTGTTTTCCAAGTGTGTGTGTGTGTGTGTGTGTGTGTGTGTGTGTGTGTGTGTGTAAAACACAGAAAAATGGTTCTAACTTGTGGAATTAGTTATAGATAACACACATCTCTATACCACACACACACACACACACACACACACACACACACACACTACACACTCATACTTTGGGGTTTTTTGTTTGTTTTTAAGTTTCCTATAATGTCGTCTACTTACTTTATAAGATACAAAAGAAGTATTTTCTTTGGCTGCAGGCAATGCTCTTGTGTATCCTGCTTCATATTTTAACCATGGCCACATTTATGGTTTTCAGCTTAAGTCCACCAACATTAACACGCGTGTATGCTCATTCCTTTTTTGTTTGGGTCTCGTTTTGCTTCCACCTGGCCGATAATGGACAATAACCAGTCCACACTGCAGTCCATCCTGCATTTGAAGACAATAATCAAATCATTTACTGGCAGTCTTTTTTTTCTCCCCAGACCAACTAGACCTCATTCCTTTCATCTTTCATCATGAGCCTATTTTATTCCTTCCATCTTTATTTATTGTTCATCCATGAACTGTTGCTTCTTTTTTTTTTTTTTCTGTAGAATTGGCATTGCAGTGACCACAAGGGTGACAGTCATGGAGAAATTTGGCTAAGAGGGCAGATTACATGGGAAGGAGCTATTTGTGGCACTTACCTATGAAAGCAGTGTACGTTTTGGTAGATCATTGTGTGCATTCTCCTTATCTTTATAAATAGTTACAACTTCTTAAAGTTTTCTACTTTTGGCCAAAACTTTCTTAATAGATTTTGCTTCATTTTTTTACTGTCTGATGTTAGATTTTTGCATAAATTTTTTTGCATTTATATGCTTACCCTCAGAGCTTTTAATTGCATTTTTGATAGAAAGTTTTCTCAGAGATATCAAAGTCATTTGAATTCCATCAGTGGTGTTAAAAATCAAGGGTAATCCCTTGTGATTGGAAATTCTCTGCAGGGCTGGTAAGTGTATTGCTGATTCTGGGTCATGAATGTTGAATATGAATACTGTATGCTCAGAACTTATTCTGATAAATATGACATCACTTCTTCCTTCAGGTGATTTAGCTGTCTGCTGACATGTCAGCCAGTGCTAAGCACCTAACTAATGAAGCTTTCTGTATACGGCATTAACAAAATGCTCCGAACTCAAGATAAATTACTTTGGTCAATATAATTTTGTTTTATCATGTGACGATAGCATAAAATAAATATAAAAAGATGCAGCATGATGTAAATACTACTCATATTTACCACAGAGGACATCCCTTCGGCATTGTCAATTATGTCAGAATGGTGCTGGCCCCCAAAATCAGCATTCAGAAATGAAGTTGTAGAAGAAATGTAACCAGTGGAATTTTTGTCCCCTAACTGTGTGATTAGATTCAGTCATGGGCAGAGGAAAACATTGTACTTGGTCTACCCTTCTCAAAAAGCCAGCCTATTCAAATGAGATACAGAAATGTAAGCCTTTCATGTACCTGATGCTGAAGAGCAAGTTAGAAGCAAATGATGACAATTACAAAGTTCAGCACTGTGTTCTCTTCAGGCATGTGGAGCCTGAAGGTAATGAGAGAGCAGAGAGTAAAAAGTTGGAACTGGTAGAGTTGGAGGGTAGGAAGCTGGAGGCAAACTCCCAGAGCTGACGGCAGAATAATTGCGTCGTTGTTGCTTCATTTCATGGGAGAAATTTTTAGAGTGTGGATGGCTGTGGTGTTTTGTTGGGGGGGGGGTGTCGTGGAAGTTAAATCATTGGAACTATCACAATCAGCTAATTACCATATACATAAAGTGTATTTATATATTGAATGAGATAGGCATATGGTGATAAATGATAATCATGGTAGGACTCACTCAAATATGAACAAATAAAATTAATGGAATTACTCACTGTTAAGGTTGCAAACGCATGCACTTAAAATGCAAAAGCTAAGCCTTCTCAGGTATATGGATAAAAGCCTGTAAAATGACTCTGCTCTGTCTCCAGGCACTATGGTTACAGTGAAAGGACATCGTGTACTCTGTCTTCAAGTCTAAAATGGACTTGATTACTCACGATACAAATCTCGTTGGAAAGGAGTAGCACAAAACCTAGTTTCATGAGGAAGATTTTCTTCCTTCTAGTGCTTCAGTGAGGGCAGCACATCCCACCCATTGTTCCATCACCGAACTGCTCAGTCTGTAGGAGGTGGCTGAGATGCCCCCGGGAAGCCCTGCCCCAGCTCTCAGGTCCCTGGGTGTTCTCAGGTCATGGATGTATATATGTGTTTCTACTTCTTCCTGTGGCTGTCAATTTCTAGGTCTCTGCTAGTAGAGTGTGGCCAAATCCCGGAACCTATGTTTCACTCACTGCTATATGCTCCAAGCCTGACTCTGATTGGTGCTCGTTACATACATATGATCTTAGTCGGGCCTCAACAATTACAACCCCAGTTGAATAGTGAAGAAAATGAGGTTCTCAAAGTTTCTGGGTTTTGCACAGGGTGAAAGAGCTGTCATTGGAAACATTTGGTCATGGAAACCAAGGGAAATAAAATGTTAGCAGAAGCAACCAAATAATTTCAGCTGCAGTAGCTGTTTTGATTTTAGCTAAAAGAAACAGTCTTGAGGATAAGCTGTGATCTGTGAGAGACGTGTCAGCAGCAGACTGAGGAATAAAAGATATTCAGAGGGAACTTGAAATTGCAGAGAAGTCATAGAAACAGCTAACTAATTGCCAAAACACAGCTAAGTAATTGACAAAGTATTCCATTGGAAGGCACCAAAATATGGATGGTCATTGAAAGAGTGTACCTAGGAAACAATAATAATTAAACAGAAAGAGGATATTAGCTTGAGAGGGGAGGGGTCAGGGGTGTGAAAGGCAGCAGCTGGGAGGGGCTGCCAGGGTGAGGGGAGTGATATAATTCTACTCCAGTTAAAAAACATAGTAATAAATAAGATTACACCTTTTTTTTTTTTTCAGGAGGGAAACAGTATACAATCACAGCATGTTGCCCAATTCTACTTCTGGGAAGAAAGAATGAATGTGTTTCCTTATTACTCTTCAGCATTGTGTACAAAAAAAAAAAACCATAATCAGACTTTGATTATGGAGGAAAGAAGGCAGACAGGTAGGGGAATTCCTGCCTTAAAGTACAAAATTTAAGTAATCCCCTCTATTTTCCAAAACTTGAATCTAAAAAGGTTAGATGTATGTAAATGTTTATGGGCATAGACAAAACAACAGAAGCAAGGATAAGTTTCCTCTAGCTAATAGGCCAGGAAAAGGGAACTTAGCATTGATAATTATTCTACTCCCAGGGCAAATACTACAGATAGAATGTGGACACCTCCTTCCTCACACCGGCAACCATCATGTGAGAAGAGTATTCCAACACGGTCTTCTACTCATGGCATCTAGAGACTGTATGAGGATCCTAGACTTCATCCCGCCCTGTATAGATGAAGTACTCCTTCCCCACTCGTGTGCAGTCAGGGAGATCTACTATATATTCATAAGGTGAAAGTGAGTGAGATGAAAGCCAGTCCCATGAAGTTGTGTCTGTATGGCTTTATTTGGGTAGCATCTTTCAAATAACAAAGCCATAAACTAGAGGACAGTTTAGTAGTTGCCAAAGGTAAAGGTGTAGGATAGGGACCTATGGCTATCGAAGGATTATGTGGCATATGCTTGGAGCGATAGAAATGATCTTCATGCATTGATGTCAACATCTGAGATGTAATAGTGTACTACAGTTATATAAATGTTACCTTCAAGGGAACCTGGATGCAAGGGATTTCTTGGTTATTTCTTCCAACTGCATGTGTATCTACGGTGTTCTAAATATAACGTTTTTATTTAAAACACGCAACCTGTAAGAAATGGAAAGAGTTAAGACAAATATGGAGAATTACAACGTTACTTTACATTGAAGAGCTCTTCCTGATATCCCTGCAGTTTTCATTCCAATCTTGCTGTTATGGAAACACAAGGGCACAGAGGCGATCCCCATCACATGGCACGTTCTGACGCCTCAACTGGAGGCAATAATTAAATATAGAGTATTTATACTCAAATGCAATTTATCTCTTCCCTCCCAAATTCACCTTGGTGAAGCCCTCAGTCAAGAATAACATTTCTTCTTGGCTGTACTTCAGAGGAATCTTTAAAAAATACTAGTGTTGGGATTCCACCGTTAAAGATTCTGATTGGTCTTCGGTATTTCCAGAGAATCAATATGTAAGGTTTCCGAGTAATTGCAAAATGCATCCAGGTGAGGACTGCTGACAAGACAATGAACCACTGTCCGTTTGACTCTCACTTGTGGTTATATGCCATGTGTTTGCTTAAGATACAAAGAGAGGTTCATCTCTCTGTGTTGGTGACAAGGTTATTAAGTATGTGTTGGTTCGAAAGCTTGGTTGTTAGTCCCCCTAAAAACTTCCCAGCCTCATAAACACTTCAGCTTCTCAAGATTACACATTGCCCCGCTTTTTACTATACACCACCCCCTAAGTAGATCTTCCTCTGTGGCTTCTGCGCCAGCTCTTTTTCTCTAGTTCTCTAACCCCTCCTTCTCTAACCCCTCCTTCTCTGCTCCCTCTGCCCCTCCTCTCTCCATCCTCTCTTCCTTTTCCATTCCTTAGGTCTTCTTTTGTCTAAGTCAAAAGACTTACTTAGGATTTACCATTCAGATCCCATTCACTCATCACCTCCCTAGAGAAGTCATTTTCTTGTGAATGTCCCCTCCCATATATGAATCAATTTTGTCTTATCACTACTCTCTCAAGTCTGAATTCTACAGAGACTGAAATCTCATTTGTTTTTGCTCACCATTTTATTTGCACTCCCAAGTGTGGACCTGAAAAAGCAGCAGTCTCTGGCAGAATGGGGGAACACTTGGAACTAAATATACACGATGTGGTAAAAGCACAAGTCTATGTGTGGTCCTTCTGAAAAGTGCTGTGGTGGTTTGCATATGCTTGGCCCAGGGATTGGCACTGTTAGGGGATGTGGCCCTGTTGGAGGAAGTGTGTCGCTGTGGGTGTGGGCTTTAAAGCTCCACTCAGTGCAGAAGAGACAGTCTGTTCCTGGCTTCCTTTGGATGAAAATGGAGAACTGTCAGTTCTCAAACCACCACACGTGGGGAAAGTAAGTTGCTAATGAGGCCTTGGGCAAGCCTCCAAGTCTTTATGGAATGTGTAGATCTTGGGATATGAATGACTCTCAAACTTGGATGAGAATTAGAGTCACTTGGGAAACCTTTAGAAACACTGATGACGAGGACATAAGCCATATGTGTTCATTTCACTGGCTTGAGGGGAATCATACACTTTGAAATTCTCCAGTGTGACTGAAGATACAAAATCCAAGAGCCATTGGATGTAGTCCATGATGTCAACAGTCTGCCACAAGTACTAACTTTTAAAAATCTTATACACGCCCTTTGGAACACTATTCTCTTTGGTTAGGATCATTTACACTCAAGTAAAACCACTCCTATGATAACTTGAGAACAGATACTGCATATAGGGTGTCAATGGCCCAAGTTGTCAGTGTTTACATTGGAGATGGCATTATGTAAGATTTGAGTAAATTGAAACATAATGGTTGATACAAAAACAGAGGGAAGAGAAAAAAACTCTTGATTGTTAACATTCTCACTTTCAAAATATCAATTAAAAACATATCTTTGTGCTCAAAGTCCCAAAGGGATTAATCTACATCAAAGAAGACCCCCCCCAACCCTGAGATGTCTCATTCTTTAACAGTTTCGTGTTTGCTCTTTTAATATTCAGTATTAAAAATAGTCTGGTTCCAAGTGTATTTGTTGTCATTTTTGGTGGTAATTGACTTTTAGGTATAAAGGAACTCATCAGAGCTGTGCCTTCTGTCCCTAGCAAAGTAATGCTCTGTCTCAAAATGCAAAGGAGACCTTGGTCTACGAGGTGCTGCTTCAGATGTGAAAACTTGGGGTTTCTTCTTCCAGGTCCTCTAACATGTTTTATTCTTTTTATTGTCTGTTTTCTGGGTTGTGCCATAAACCTTGTTTTATTTTATTATTTTGCTCTGCTTTATGACAGAGTCTCATGTATCCCAGGTTGGTCATAAGCCCATATATAGCTAATAGATGACGTTGGACTCCTGATCCTCCTGCCTCCATCTTCAAGTGCTAGACTATGAGTGCAAAACACTATCCTAGTGTATGTGGTACTGGAAGTTGAACACAGGGCTTTGGACATGCTAAACAAGCACTCTACCAACCACACCCTAGTCCCAGCCCAAACCCCAGCTTATTAATAACAGAATGATGGCTTTTAAATGAATTGTGCTTTGGAATGCTTTATTTCATCTTGATTAGAAAATTTAATTGATTAGAGAAGTTTATATGATAAACATATAAAAGCAACTTTATATCCACCTCTTTGTAGCTCCTGAAATTCAACACATTTCCACAGCAGCTCATTTGTAAGGTACCTGAAAACTGCATGTTCAAAGTGCCCGAACTCTTTAAACACTGAGCAAGCCAACACACTGCTCTGGGGTAAGTTGTGTGTGATATAGGCTGGTGCACATGAGTCTCTTTCTGTGCTTGAGACATTGATTTTCAGGAAAGCCAGGCCATGCCCTCTACTTCTTGAAAACTATACTATATGAGCCCTCAGTGATGTGGTTTTGTTCCTTGTATGGAACCATCCTCCCTGGATGCTTCAGTTACTAGTCTCAGAGAGTAGCTCAACATACTCATAATAGACATGAAGGTTTTATTCGTTGATGGAAGGTAGATCAGTTGGTGACCTAAAATAAAGAAGATTTCCATTCTTCATTTCCAACACATACACATACATACATACACATATAACACATACACACCTAAACACACACATACACACACCCTGCCACATACACACACATACACACACA
>JADRCD010243558.1:7891-19000 GCA_019843815.1 Montemys delectorum | reverse complement strand
CACACACATACACACACCCTGCCACATACACACACATACACACACATGCACACACATACCACACACACATACACACATACCTAAACACATGGACAGTGAAGCATTTAGGGAGCATGATGAAATTTGGGGTTTCTTTGAGAACATAAACAAGTGGGATAATCCCATAGAATCAGGGGTAGTCTGAAAGCTGCTTTGATAAAGGAGCATGGTATGGGACTGAGCACACATACAAACACACATACACACACCCTGCCACATACACACACGTACAAATACATGAACACACCCACCCCCATATTTACAAATGCACAAATATACATACAAACACAAACAAGCACCCACCAATGCCCACACATACACACACACACACACCAACGCCCACACACACACACACACACACACACACACATCAAAAATCAAATATAACAAAAAGTAAGATTCAGGAACTCTTGAAGGAATCTACCATCAACCTCTCTTTTATAATGAAGGCAACCTCACGGGCAGTGAAGCACTTAGGGAGCATGGGGTTTCTTTGAGAACATAAACAAGTGGGGGAATCCCATAGAATTAGGAGTAGTCTGAAAGCTGCTAATGCTTTGATAAAGGAGCAAGGTATGGGACTGAGCACATCAGAAATGCCAGACTGAGAGTCACTCAGGGAAAGCAGGCCTATCACCTAGAAACTGGGAGTAGCCGTTGAGCTATGGAACAATAAAAGTTATACTCTCATTTTAAAATTTATTTTATGTCTATGGGTGTTTTGCCTGCTTGTGTGTGTCTGTGCTTCACATGTTTGCATGATGTTTCAAATAAGGCAGAGAGGGTGTGGAAATCCTTGTAACTGAAATTACAGATGGTTTGGGGCTATCATGTAGTGCTGGGAATTAAACCTAGATTCTCTGGAAGCACAGACAGTTAGTTCTCCTAACCACTGAGCCATCTCTCCAGCCCCTATATGTTCTTCTGCAAGGCTGTGAACATTGACGAAGGCCAATATACAAGTCTGTCCTTTTAATGTAATAAGGAGGGAAGCATGGCTGACCTTGGAAGGACTTATACGTTAGCCAACGTGTAACCAACCCCTCTCCGTTGTTTCGTCTGAAGATCAGAGAATTTTGATGCTGCCTTCTATCACCCACGGTGGCATCCTGAGTATAGAGGGTGACACGCTGGGTTACATGTGATCTCAGGATGAAGACTATGGTGGTTAGCAAAGAGTGAGGGAACTCATTTCCTGGCCTTCTCATGTAGAGGGGATTTATAGTTACCATGCTCAGGCACTCCACAGATTTTTTTTCCTGCCTGTCCTTCAATAGACATGTTTCTGCTTTGCAAAGGAAAGTCCTCTTTCTTCCCTTCATATATCTCACTATGGTGATCCTCAGGGCACACAAATCAAATGATGTATTGACAGCTCTTCCTGTCACAGGCTATGTATGATGTCAGAAAACAATTGCGCAGGTCTTTGTGGACATGCTCTGAGCTAACTGCACTGGCTTTCCAGTTGAAGGATTTTGTTTTTCCCAGCCTCCTTGCTTCTCATCAAAGCATGTATGCTCAGTGTGACTAGAGCAAACAAAGAAGCACCAGGGGCAGCCATGTTTTATTTCTTCCTTGCAATATAACTTGGCAGAGTTCTGTGCTCTCTCTCTGTCTCTGAGAATTACATGCAAAAGGAGGCGGCCGACACTCAGATGTATATTAATACATCTATTAGGGCTGAAATGTGAGGCCAAAGTGTTTCTACAAAAAAAGTGAGGCTGTCAAGCCAATCATTTGCCACCAGGAACTGACCTGTTAATTGTACATCAAGACCATTCTCCAATCTATCTAATGGATCTGATGCCCCAAGATTTTGACAAGAATTAAATATGTTGAAAATTAGTATGGAAGGTAATGGGTTTTTCAACCATTTCTGAGTAGTTACGTAAGTGCTTTTAAAGGAAAGAAAGTTGGGCACAAATGAAACAAGCACGCTCTCCCTTGTTCTCTCTATCTATCTATCCCTGCCACACCGTGTGTGTGTGTGTGTGTGTGTGTGTGTGTTTGTACATGTGTGTTGTATATGTTAGATATGTGGGCGGTATATGCATGTGTGTGCATGCATGCATGTATGAAGGCCCAAGGTCAACACTAGGGTTTTTTCCTCTGTTGCTGCATCTGCCTACTTTTTGAGGCAGAGTCTTTCACTAAAGCTGAAGCTCATCAGCTGAGCTGGGCTTCCTAGCCAATGGACCTCAGGGATCTGCCTGTCTTTAACTCCCCAACAGATTACCTGAACATATCATCATGCCCAGCATTATGCATGTGTTCTGTGCATATGAAGTCAGCCCTAGTGCTTCTGTGATAACCGCTTCACCATCTGAGCCATCTCTTCAGTTCTATCAAAACTTTTTATAAGACAGTTTTTATCTTTTGAAGTTAATTAAAGGAGTTAGTCATTAAAGTTATCCTTAATCATTAATTTTAATTAGCTAAATATATCTAACAAAAGATAAATGGATATTAATTTTATTAAGTAAAATCTTAAGTAATTTCTATACCAATAACATAAATATATCATGTTGATATGTGGCACTACTATGTTAAATCAATAATTATATAAATAGCTTGAATAATACACACATTTGAATTTTTGATTTGTATTTATTCTTGGGAATTTTATAAACATATCCAATGAAATATGACCACATCCAGCTCTCCTGTTTCCCCCCTCCAAATCCCCACATATCTCTCCCTTCCAACTTCATTATTTCTCGTTCTCATCCTCCTCATCATCACTGTCTTCCTTCTTCTTCTTTGAAGACCTACTGTGTCCAGTTAGTGCATGGGCATGGGGCCGCCCACTGGAGCATAAGGACCTACTAAAAGCCACACCATGAACAAAGAATGACTGCCCTCCACTAGCTTTGCCCTTGGGAATAGGTGGAGCCTAGAGAGCATCCCCCACATCTATACCGTGATTTTGGCTGGCTCAATCTTTTATGATTGGCTATGTAACCATACCTCCTATGAGTGTGTGAGTGTGATAGCCGTGTTGTGCTCAGACAACAGTGTTCCAAAACACTTCTCTTCATCCTCTACGTCTTATATATATTTTGTTTTCTCCTCCAGAATGTACCCTAAGCCTCGAAGAAAAGGGGTATGCATAATAAAGATGTTCCATTTAGGACCGAATACTCAGTCTCTTATTCGTAGCGAAAAGAAGCCTCTGTGGCCAAGTTTGAGAGCATCCAGGTCCACGAATATAAACATAAATACCTAGAAGGCAATTTAACAACAAGATGACTTAGCAAGATAAGCATAGCAGGTTCTCACAATAAGTCATGTGACTTCCCCAGCCATTGTTTTCAATTGAGATTCCAATATCATTTATGAGATTCTGTCCTGTAGAACAGGCATCAAATCCAATCAGGAATTGGTTGCACCACTATATAAGTCTTGACTGGCAGGTTTGTAATGTAGTATTCTGGGTCCAGGGCTAAGCAAGAGCATCACTTTCTCCTTCATTATCCATCATAGTGCCTTCGGGCAACAGGAGAAGACCCAGCAGGAAAGACATTTCCCAGTTGTTTTGAGGCTGAATTCTCCATGTCCTACCAAAGTGTATGATCTCTTCAGCAGTTGGTTCTTCCCATGTAATGTGGTGGGCAGCCAAGCGCAATGCCAGCAGCCTATGTGACATAGTCATTTTCAAGACTGGGGGACCTCCCTGACTCAGGGAGAAATCCTCCACCTTGCACTGTGATGTTCATTGAATAGCCTTGTCTTCTGAGCAGGACATTGTCCACCCATGCAGGATAACTCTGTTTCAACTATTTTTTTTAATTAGTTACATTTTGAAACTAGATTACTGTCTAGTAGCTTCCCTCAGGCTTTCCTAAACATTTTCTTCTTCTCACAGAAGAGGCCTTTTATTAACAGAGGTACCCAGAAAGGGAGGGTGAGGGAAAGGAGTGAAGGACAGAGAGCTTTCCTAAGCCTTTTAAATTTGGGTCAACCCACCCACTGTCTGCCTCTCATCTCACCTCCAATTAACCCTTTAATGTCCAAGAGTCTCCTGATTCATTAGTATCACATATATCATAGAATTTCTCCAATCTTACATGTGTATGAAGGTCAGAAGACAGTTTTCAGAAGTTCATTTTCTCCTTTCAGCATGTAGGCTCCTGGGATCAAACTTGGGTTAGCTGCCTTGATGGTAAGTGCCTTTACCCACTGAGCTATTTCAGCCCTTTTAAACTTGGTATATAATAAAATATAAATCCTTAGTATTATCATGTAATAGATCCCCATAATTCAGGGAATATAATTTTTAAAATATTCAAGCAATCGTTTGGCATCATTATGAAATAGCAGTATCTACTTATTCATGTGATCACCATTCTTAGTACAGGTCTATAAAGGGGAAAATGAGGTAAACAGATGGTGAACTCTACTCAAAGCAAAGATTACATGACCTCAATGAGTCAGAACAAAATGCACTAAGACTAACATTCCCAACAAGGCATTGCTTCAGATTTTTTCAAGATTTATAATCTGCATATATGATTTTGCTCGTCCATGCGCTACCTGTGCAGTCATAGTATTAACTATAGTTTACTACTGATAAGTATAATTTCCAACTGAGAAGAAAAATTTAAACTTTCGCAGGGTGATAGAACTGGACATTTTAGAAATGTTTTTCTTTTCTTGAGAATTTCATATTGTGCAGAATGAAATGTGGTCAGATCTTCCCCAGCGTTTTCCCTCCACCTCTCTCCAAACACACTCCTCTCTTGACCTCATGGCTTTGAGGTGGAGGTAACTCACTGAGTCCATTAATACTGCCCATATGCTGTTTAAACTTTCACTTGTTATTTTTGTTTGTTTATGTTTTGAAGAGACAATATTAAATGTTCTCAAATGAAGATATATCATATTTGAATAATAGTAGGAGGAGAAGAAGACAAACTAAGGGAAAAAGGCATTCTTCCCATTAAGAAGAATATAGACCTGGTTTTTGCTGTAGTGAGGTATAGTGGGCATCCATTCTGAATAATTTAAGTTCCATTAGGCACATTACAAGAGATTTTTATTTTAGAATAGTTATGTTTCCTTTGTAATTGCTTAGATTTAAAATAAAATTTGGGAATTTCCTAGAAAAGTGAAGGAGAGGCACAGTAGACGAAAAAAAGGGAAGGGGTTAGATGTTTGAGCATAGTAATATTTATGGTTCATCACTTCTCCCAGAAAAACTCTCCCTCAGATCTAAATGCTCCCCCAAGATGTGGGACAGCTAGCTTTGCAAGGATGACTGTTAAATGCTTATGTCTCCTAGGGATACTTTCCCTGTGTAGGTGTTCCTGGAAATAGTGGTATAATACAGGATTAGTGTTGTAGGGAGAATCTTCAGGGAGAACAGGGGCCCAAAGGGGAAGCAGAGAAGTTCCAAAGCATACACAGACCATGAGAGGTTCACAGAGGAAGAATGTGAGGAAGGCCAGCCAGAGGATTGTGAGCTACTCAATGAGTGAGGTTGAACTAGTGGATCAATCAGCTTCTGAGTGAAGGAATTAAGCTCTTAATATTTCAAGATACTTCTAATATAGTTTCTCTGGTACTTTGATAGATATGAATACACATTCAGAATATAATTAAAACTAATTTAGGAATGGAGGCAGGAAAATCAATACTCTTAAAAAAGAAACATATCTGTCTTTATAATGTTAGCTGACTCAGAGACCTATGATTTCAAAGCTGACTGTTGGATATTGGATAGCCAGTTGAAACATTCTTCCTTGGAAAAGACCAATTCTATTCTCTAGATATCCCCATAATTGATCCTAGTTCTTTGTCTAGGGTCCCTTGAGCTTTCCTCCTGCCATGTTAGCATAGCCACTTGTGCAGGTGCTTCAGAATGTGTGTGTGTGTGTGTGTGTGTGTGTGTGTGTGTGTGTGTGTGTGTATGTGTGTGTGAGAGAGAGAGAGAGACAGAGAGACAGAGAGAGAGACAGAGACAGAGACAGAGAGAAAGAGAAAGAGAAAGAGAAAGAGAAAGAGACAGAGAAAGAGACAGAGACAGAGTAAGAAAAAGAATGAGCCACTGAAAAGAGGGCATGGATCTGAGAGAGGAAAGGAAGAAAAGAAAGGAAAGTGTAGATATGATGTAATTATATTATAATTTCAAAATATTAAAATAAATAAAAGTGGAAATGAAAGGATAAAAGGAAACTTATTATTTTAGCCTGGAAATTGGTTTCTTTTACGCTGCATTGACTTTCAATTCCTCAGATTTCTTTCAAAGTATGTAGGTTCTGGGCCTCTCCTAAAGTATTCTCGATAGCCTTGAATAAACTTCAACCTATTTATTCTTTTTTTTATTCCCAGGAGTTTGCTTTAAATTCTTTTCATTTGTTTTTCCAGTTTGGCTTGTGTTTCAAACTACTAAAAAATTACAAACGCACACAGAGATACATAGAGATACTCTCACAGACACACAGATACAGAGAAATACACACAGAGAGACACATACACAGAGAAACATATACACACACAGAGAGAGACATACAGACACACTCACACACAAAGACACATGAAGAGACACACAGACATACACAAAGAGACATACACACACAGAGAGACACATGTACAGACTCACAGACACACCCAGAAAGACATACATACACATTTATACACACGCATACACAGGCATACACTCAGACACACATACACACATACATACACGCTCAGATACGCAGACACATACACACAGAGAGAGAGAAACATACAGGCACAGGCATACACACACACACACACACACACACACACACACACACACACACACCCCTCTAGGCTGTCTATTGCAGTGCTGGCTTGCCAGAGTAGCAGAATGAGCCATGACCATATGCATCCTTGTGGGAACAGAAAAGGTGCTGTTGATGCAACAGTTTCCTCAGCTTGTGCTAGAGCACAGTTCTCATAAAGCTGTGGTGGGTGTGTTTGTTTCCCAGTGAAGCCTTCAGTGTGTAAAACACATCTTAAATCTCAATATGCTCCTTACTGCTTTAGTGCCCAAACCTAACAATTTCAAATTGCCCTGAGAAGAACATCTTCCTGAAATGCCTGGCTCACCATTTCCCTTTATAATTGTGTCGCTCTTAATGGAATGCAATGAAATCAAGCATTAGATCTAGGGTAGCCAAGAACATCACTATAGACGTATATGATAACATTTAAGACCCTCCTGAATTTGCGGTTATGTGTCAGTTATGTAACAGACAGGGTGATCACAAGACTTAAAAAAGAATTAAGTAACTGAACCTTGGGAACTAGCATAGAGGAACTGCCTGCCTCCAGGTCATCTCTTGCCACTCCTTTGGCTTTCTCCTGTGGATGGGTGGCTCTGCCCACTTAGTGAATTACTGTTACACCCAGAGTCACACTTTCTTTGCTTACAATTTCTAGTACAATGAAAGCATAGTTCTCTATGTATCTATCCAAGGAAATGCTTATTTTAGAGCAGTCCCACAGAAGCCCAGTTCCCAACTGTCTGATCAGCATCTCACAGTTTTTATTACTCATGAGGAATACCTCAGGTGCTTTTGAATATTCATGTCCCTAAATAATACCACTAGGAATTTTTATTTAGTAACTAGCAAACCAGACATAGGAGGATGGAGTATGGTTTCATAAATCAAAGAAAAATAGCCAAATTAAAAAAAATAAGTGCATATAAAAGCCACACTTAGGATTTGTGGTTCTATGAAAATGTCCACAGGCATCTGTGTGGCGTAGCTGTGGTGCTGTGATATAAATGTGGTCAGAGTAGTGTGGTTTGTGTGGAAAAATATCACAAGGTTCTTATCTCTCTAAATTTCAAATGATGGGTTCATTAGCTACTTAGATGAATTGTGCCTTTCTACATGTATGACCGAGGGCCAGCGTCACCTTGAAAAGAATTTTTTAGGAGATCATGACAATATCAACCGCTAAATCATATTTCTATGTGACATTACTTAGGCATTTTTAGACTTTAAATTTTTCATTTTGTATATATAAGTGTTTTTGCCAGTGTGGACGTCTGTGTACCACATGGGTTTAGTGTCCTAGGAAGCCAGAAGAGGAGGTCTGGATTCCCTGGAACTGTGAGCTGTCATGTGCATGCTGGAAACTGAACCTAGGTCATCTGCAAAAGCAGGCAGTGCTTGTAACCACTGAACCATCTTCTGAGCCCTGCATGTGCATTCTTTCAAGCACTGATGATAAATCACATTGCTGAATATGAGAAATGTTATTTAAACTTTTGTTAATGCAATTAAGACTTCGTAGTGGGCTGGCAGCACAGGTAAAGGAGCACTTTTGAGATCTAAGATTGCAGGACTTGGTTTGATTTCATGGACCCAGTGCTAATTCTATAAAATTCATCTTAGCAAAGTCAAAGAATTATTCTTCCCTCAACTGTATCAGATACTCATTAACTGATATGAACTGTACCAATGGAAAGGAGGATTATCTACCCTTGGGAGCTCATGCTGTAGAAAAGAGACAGACAGAACATACACCTATAATATAAGATGTTCAAGTAAAAGGAATGAAACTGAATGGAAAGGGTAACAGGAAGTGCTTTATAGATAAGGCCAGAGGAAGGCAATACAAAGTAGATGATCTTGGACTTAAGTCACAGAGACCTGGGAGACAAACACAGAGGCAACGTCACCAAGAAGAAGCAAGAGCAGTCTGTTCACATTGGGGGTGGAAGGTGGATGTGGAGCTACTGCAGTAGGTGGTGGGTGAAACTGGAGTGGTAGACAGGCTGGACGGAACCTACAGGGTCTTGTGGTCCATGGCTAGGGCCTGAGTCTCTACTAATTCTGGTGAGAATTAATTCTAGAGGACTTGGCACCTGACTGTGGTGTTAACTGGTTCTTAAAGACCTGCCTGGTTTCTTCAGTGGGTGTGGGCCATGTGGATCGCTGGGTACCTTATAAACCTTGATCTCAGGTGGTAGAGACAGTGCATACGGTAACACACGAATGCATCTGGGATAAATGTTTAAGGAAGGGATAGGGATTGATGTTAAGAATTTATTTCAGTTATTTTTAAATAGGAAAACTTCCTTAGAAAGGTATAGGGAGGACACTGGGGAGAAGGGCAGACAACTGAGGAGTGAAGCAAGGAGAAGGTGGTAAGGACGGTC
Organism: Montemys delectorum; assembly: GCA_019843815.1. NCBI lineage: Eukaryota > Metazoa > Chordata > Mammalia > Rodentia > Muridae > Montemys > Montemys delectorum. Next base: position 9,822 of record JADRCD010243558.1, on the reverse strand, counting down.
ATACAACAGACACCAGACTATTCCACTGAAAGCTCTGGCCTCAGCAAGATGGCAGAATGCACACTTGTAACCCCACCCCTCATGAGGTGGAAGCAGAATTGTGAATTTGGGGACAGCCTAGCTGACATAGCAAGTTACAGGTCAGCCCAGCTAAGATCAGTTAAGACCCAGTCTTAACAGGAAAGAAGTGGGGAGGAAAGGAGGAAGAGAAGAAGCCTCAGTTTCACAATGACTGTGTGGTTCTCTTGGTAATCAGCTTTTGTATTACTGCTTTCCATCCGATGGAAGATAGAGCAAAAACAGACAGACAGACAGACAGACAGACAGACAGACAGACAGACAGACAGAGAGACAAACAACAAACACAAGGGCAGAAACTGTACTTTTAGTATGCAAAGATTATGAGCACATTTATGTAAATGTAAATCTCCAATCAAAGCTTACATATGATTATTCTTAGAGACATTGATCCTTAGCCTTCCCTATCTCTTGAAAATGGCTGTTACAAATTAATTGTACTCTCAGAATGGTACAGCACTGCTGTGTCTTGCATGGGTTTGGTTTTGACCTGACAGAGGTGATGAGAAAATAAAGACAGGACAGATGCACGGATATACTTACAGAAAAGCCAGGATTGTGTGAACAATGCAGTCTTGTAGAGACACACTAGCAACGTCCCAGAAACTTGGTATATTCATTATATACATTTGAATGGAAGGTTTATTGTATACAGCTAAATGAGAGAGAGGCAGGTTTGGCCAATCTCAGTAGGGGATCTCTATCCAGGAGCCACCTTAGGTTGTAAACTTCAGAGAAGAGGAAGCTATGGTCTGCATACACCGCAGTCACCATCTGCACAGGGACCAGGGAAGAGCTTGTCCATTTTCCTGAGCCTTACACTGAGGGGGCTCTATTGTTCCTCTGGGTATGATCATTGGGGTCTCTGAAATGGCCTTTCTTATGTTGATAATACACATTCATGCCCACAAAGAACTCATGTAAAGGAGAATGATTAAATTAATAGCTTTTGAATCCTTGTGTACATTTTTCCAAAGGAAACAAGTAAATTTCTTTTACATTGGAGATTCTGTTACTTTGATTATTTCAAAAGGATCGCTGAGTTTCTTTTGAGTACAGTAGTCACCAGGGACTTTATCAGTATATCTCAAGGCAATTGAGTGAGTTGTCATGATCAGATGAAACATATATATGAGAGAGATGACTTAGAAGTTATGTAAATAGAGTCATTTAGCTTCCTCTTGGAACATAAACAGTGTTTCAATGAGAGGATTGAAGTTACTTTGGGTAAGTTGTAGTTACAGACTGCAATAAAAGGCTCTTCATTTCCTTCTCCATCTTTTACTCTTACCTCGGGCAGATAAACAATTTTAAATTGTTTCCTCTGTGCAGAGGATTGCCCAGAACATTCAGATTGATGGACTCATCCACCAACAAGAGCCTAGGTAATTAACAATAGCCAGCATATAACAACCAGTGACAAATAATCTAGAACAATATATAACTAAGGGTTAAGCCATGTTCAACAGACGATGTTAAAGGAAGCTCCAGTCACAGGAAGCTAGTCTCCTTCTTGAACACAGAGGCCTCTTTTAGGACAATAAAAGGTCAGAAGGATTTCAGCAGTGATGGAGATAGTGACAACTGATACAGCGTCCTTGCCCTCAAACCACAGCTTCTTATTTTTAGAGACACCCAAACTCCTTAGCTTGATACCCAGTATATAAGCTAAAACATATAACACACACACACACACACACACACACACACGTACACACACACACACCTACACATACCCACACACACATGTACACATATGAAAACATACATATATACACACACACATACACACACACATACACACATACCTATACACACACACACACACACATACACACCCACACACATATACA
>JADRCD010243553.1:0-10033 GCA_019843815.1 Montemys delectorum | reverse complement strand
TTCTTTCTTTCCTTCCTTCCTTCCTTCTTTCTTTCCTTCCTTCCTTCCTTCTTTCTCTCCTTCCTTCCTTCTTTCCTATACCTGTAAAGGTTACCACTTGCACATACCCCTTCTCAATGAAACCACAATTCTCTGGGTTGCCCTTCACACCTCAAAGTACAAGCCCGCCCCCACTCCCCACCCCCAAGTCAAAGCAAGCCAGGCTTTTCCTTTCTGAATCTTTCATTACCGTCATTGCTATTGAAAAAGTTTCCATGGCTTCCAGATTCCTGCAGAGTTAAAGCTAGACCTCCTTTCTGGCTTTTCATAGCCCCTCATAATAAAGCCCCTCTGCCTACAAGCTTCTATTCCTCCTACTTCCTGACACACAGCTTCTTCAATAACGAGGCTCCTGACCTCCGGTCTGAGGAACCCATCAGCCTCATTCCCAGCTCTACCGCACTTTCCCCCATTGAGAACAAGCTTGCCTCTGGCTGTCTAAATCCTGTCGGTTTGTTAAAAACGAGTAATTTCCCTTTCCGTCACAGGGATTTCCTTGCCTGACCCAACCCTCTGGAATCTCTCCAGACACTGTACCACTAAGTACAGTAAGTATAAAACAATGGAATTGAGCTGGGGTATAGCTCCATTGCTAAGAGTGTTTGCCTAGCGTACACGAAGTCCCAAACTGGAACTGCAGCACAGCACAGTGGGGTGTGGTGGCACAAAGCTTCCCAGCCCTAGGAAGATAGAGGCAGGAGGATCCAAAACCCAAGGCCATACTCAGCTACGTATAAAGTCATTCTGGGACACATACTTCCCTATCTTAAAAATAGTCCAATAAGAGGTAATATCATCTTAACGAGGCCCTAACATCCTAGCTAGCAAAAATAAAAACTGCACAAGGAAGATTGAAACTAGATCCCATCTGAGGATGGTGAAGAGAAACAGACAAGAAACAACAGGACCATTAGGAAACTATGGCAACTGTTCATATAAGGTCAGAAGGACCTGAAATAAAATGACCCCAACAGGAGGAAAGGACACAGAGGCCTAAGGCTGAGCGTGTCTGACAAGCTGACCCTCGGCCGGCAGAGAAAGCATCTGCCCAAGAGGTGAGGCCAAGAAACTGTGAGAAGTGTCAAAGTCACTCGCTGTGTGCTATCAACAGGCAAGTGCTTACTGCATTTGTGAGAGATGCTGGATCTAAGACCCGATCCAAGGAATGCAGAAAGAAGAGCAGTGGATAGAAGCCAGGAGGAAGATGCTTTCTCAAGACTAGGGTACATGGTCTTGTACCCAAGTGACCCACAGAAAGGTGAGCTGGCTCTCCTCTCTCACATCCAAGACAGAGAGTGACTCAGCTTGGGAATATTGAGGCCAGAGACACATGGCAGCCTGGGGAGCATGCCTGGGATAGCCTATGGCAGAAACTTAGGGTCAGGCTAGGGAATGATGCTCAGGAGTGGATCTCAGAGCAAAGCACAGCATAAAGGCCTGGGACTAAAGCACACACACAAATGGCTTGTCTTAGGGTTTCTATTGCTAGGATGAAACACCAAGTAAGCTGGGGGAAAGGCTTACAATTGCACATCACGGTCCACCACTGAAGGAAGTCAGGACAGGAACTCAAGCAGGGCAGGAACCTGAGGCAGGAGCTGATGCAGGGGCCATGGAGGGGTGCTGCTTACTGGATTGCATATCATGGCTTGCTCAGCCTGCCTTCTTAGAGAACCCAGGACCACTAGACCAGGAGAGTGGTGAGTACAGTGGGCTGGGCCCTCCTCTATCAATCACTAAGTAAGAAACTGCCCTCTAATTGGATCTTATGGAGGCTTCTCCTCACCTGAGGTTCCCTCCTTTCAGGTGGCTCTAGCTTGTGTCATGTTGACAGAACACTAGCTGGCACATGACTCTAGGGACTCTAGAAAATGGCTGCCTGGGGCTCAGCAAGAGGGACAACACAGGCTGGTAGGTTTAATTTCCAACAGTGTGTTGAACCTTTTCTGTACCCACAGGCTGGCAAGGCCTAGAAATAACAAACACATCGCAAACACAAGCACCACACTTCCTACACTTCATGACAATCTGCAGTTTAAATGACTGTCTCCCTTGCAGGTCTCTGAACTTCACACATGCACGCACGTGCGCGCACACACACACACACACACACACACACACACACACACACACACAGAAGCATCTTTGAGTCTGTGGTCTCAGTACAGGGCACAGGACACATACTAGGAGTCTAGTCAACATTAGCCCATAAATGGATGACTACCAAGAGAATCTCATCACTCCATCCTCGATCTAAAATAACATTATTATGAAGTTCTAGCCATAGGAATGAGAATCAATAAGGTGCCTCCCGTGGGAAGCATGAATTCTGAGGTAGCTATGGGGTCCAGGAGGTATTCCTGGAAAAAAAATTGCTTCTATTTCTCTGCTCCTCGTGAAACTGGGCTGCTTTTGAGCTGAAGAAAACAGGCTGCTCAGCAAGAATTAGCCTGCAAATTCAGAAAGATTGGGAAAAAAATCTTTCCCCATTCCACAACGTGGGTTTGTGCTTTTTAAGTTGGAGGCCAAAGATTTCAGTAACTGACACAAGTGTCCACAGATCCACACCACATCTTCAGTCTTCCTGCACGGGCCCAGAGAGAACAACAAGCATTTATTTTAAATGAGGATTTGGGCCAGGAATGGTGGTACATGCCTATAATTCCAGCGCTTGGGAGACTGAGTCCGAGAAAAACATGCGGCAAGTTCAAGGCTAACCTGGGCTACTTAAGTGAGTTGAAGTCTAGCTCGGACTACCTAGATAATATCTTACTTAGTTAATTAAAATGAAGCAAGGGTCTGAGAGGCACTGAGGAAGAACTAGGATCCAAATACTGCTACAGAAATAGCCCATGGGAAAAGCCGGCAGTACAGTTAACCCAGCCGCCGCAACTCCATCAAAGCGAAGTTTCAGAGGTAGAAAGGGAGATAGTAGACAGCCACACCTTCTGCAGTAGGACAGCAGTAAGCCTACCCCACCCCACGCACAACAAAGGGCAGGCAAGTTTTAGGCTCCCTGTTGTTGGATAAAGAATCTTCCTGGTGCCTTTGCCCAGTAAGGATCACCCACACAGGCTGTACCTCCATCCTTGTGAATTATGGTAACGCTGGAGCCAGGGTCCCAACAGTTAAGCCAAATTTAAACCTTGTCTTGATGAGGATCTTGGAGGCAAGCTGGCTGGGAGCCGGAGACGGAAGGAAGCAGGAGTTAAAGAGCTGTGTGTATTTACGATCTAAGAGCCAAATTAACTTCCTCCCACTTTTTCTTCTTCTGGAGTCACTGGCGATTTTTTTTTTTAAACTGCTGTACCAAAGGCCCACACATTACATCACCAGACCACTCAGGCCTGCCACCATTGATAGATAGGAAGAGAACAGTCCTCAGGGCGGGCCAGGTCGACCTTTCAATGCAGTGGAATTGTTTCCAAAGTGAAGAAAACATGGAATAGCCATGCTTGGAGGGTCTTAAAAATAAGTGCTCAGTCGTGTTCGCAGATACTAAATGGCTTTGGGTTGTATTCCTGGGATCTGTGAGATATATTAAGTGGTAAGCCTGCCTATCACTCCAGGAAAGAATCACTAGTCGCAATGAGATAAAGGCACATGAAAATCAACCTCTAAAAGAGTTGGGCTTTGTGAGACTGGTATGGTCCAAAAGCATGCTGAGTTGTCCTGCCCTCTGCGAATAGCCCTCCATAGTCACAGGCTCCAAATTTCTGGCTTCAATCAACACAGATAGAAAATACTTGGGGGAAAAGGCACCTGTAACAAACACAGATATCTCTCCTTGTCATGGTCTCCAAAACAATACAATGTAACAACTGTTTGCAGAGCATCTAGGCTGGGGAGGTATCCTTGGGTGCCCAGCCATGATTTCAGTATGTAGAAGGTATGTGCAGAGTACGGGGAAAACGGAAGGATGGAACTTCCCATTTAGATCTGATGAGAGGTCACTTCATGAAGATCCTCTGATAATAAACCAGGTCGCTACCATACAAGCCTAGAGCTGGAAGATGCACTTGTGGCTGTTGTTGCCACCGCCACCGCCACCGCCTCGGCCGCTGTGTCGAAAGGCAAGACCTTGTTCTGTATTGTTGGCTGTATTGTTGTTCTGTATCATACCATGTAAGAACCATGACGGCTTTAAGCTCACAGCAACCCTCCTGAGCACTGGATTATAGGCATGTGCCACACTACACCCAGCTTGCAAAGTGCGTTCTTTCCCACCAGCTCCTACTGAACTGCACCCGGCTTCCTCTGAAGAACAAAATGAACTAAACTCCAAGTCAGAAGCTCCACTCTTGCCTAAATACACGGGGGGGGGGGGGGCCTGTGGTCTGGGAGAGACAAAATTGCAGTGCCTCACCGACACATACCCTTATTATGAGCCTGGCAGAGTGGAACAAGATAAGCCCTAGGCAGACCATATAATAATGACTGGTGTGACAAGATTACCCATGGGTGCAACTGTGGTGTGAGCATTACAGGGCTAGCCAACCACTTTCCGACTGGGTTTAAGATTTGTGTCACAGGCTCAGAAATACATGCTTGAAACTACAAACCTGACAGAAGCCCACAGTTGGGGAGTTCATACACCCCAGGGATGATCCTATTATGACTATTTTGCTAAAGAGGTATAATATTAAATTACCCTCTAAGTTGATATTTTCTATCCTGTAGATCTCATTAGAGACATTTCTTTGTGAAGTAGATGGTGGTGGTAATTAATGAAGAAACTCACAACTGCTCAAAGTGCAAAGATTAAGTGAGTTGGGCTCAGCTACAAATGGGATAACTATATCACACCCTACCTCAAGGCTTGGAGGATCATGGAAGAGAAGGGGGCAGAAAGGTTGTAAGAGTCAGAAGTCAGGAAGGAACAAAGAAAAAGTTCCTCTGAACATGACAGGACAACTGGACTCATGAGCAGCATTGGTTCTCTGAACAAGATCAAGCCAGTCGGCATTCTAGCCTGGAGTAGGAACGAGTGAATGAGTCTCCACCTCTTAGGAGTTGATAGCTTCTGGGAAAGAGGGGTCCATCTTTTTTTGCTTTTTGTTTGTTTGTTTTTGTTTTTGTTTTTGTTTTTGTTTTTTCAAGACAGGGTTTCTCTGTGTAGCCCTGGCTGTCCTGGAACTCACTCTGTACACCAGGCTGGCCTTGAACTCAGAAATCTGCCTGTCTCTGCCTCCCAAGTGCTGAGATTAAAGGTGTATGCCACTACTGCCCGGCTGGTCATTTTTTCAAGAATACAGTTCCTAGTAGGTTTGGCCTATGCTCCAGTAGATGGCTTCCCAACCAGAAGTACATGGACCATGCCATACCATTTAAAAAGACAGATGGTGGTAGCACACGCCTTTAATCCCAGCACTTGGGAGGCAGAGGCAGGCAGATTTCTGAGTTCAAGGCCAGCCTGGTCTACAGAGTGAGTTCCAGGACAGCCAGGGCTACACAGAGAAACCCTGACTCAAAAAAACAAAACAAAACAAAACAGACAGACAGGAGGGAGAGAGAGAGAGAGAGAGAGAGAGAGAGAGAGAGAGAGAGAGAACAAAGAGGGTGTGGGTAGGAAAGTGGGAAGTGGGTAAATCTGGGAGGAGTTAAGGAGGAGGAGTTGAGCTGAATAAGATCAAAATACAAACTATACCCTGTGAGATTCTCAAAGAACGAATTTAAAAATTTAAAGAAGAAAAAAAAAAACGTTTTAAAAAGAGCTGTATAGTTTCTTGTTCATAAAACTCTTGTGGTTTTGCATCCATGAAGACTCCTTGAAGCAGGCAGAACTCCAACCATAGAAGCCAAGCCCAGGTGTCAGGTAGCTACAATGAAATCACTGTCGTCGCCTTCAGCCACAAACACTGCTGGACACTCTAGTGATCCTCGTTCCTCCACACAGAGGGAAAGGCTGGCAGAAGGCAAAATCCATCAGGAGACAGGGAAGCATGCACCTTCTTATGTCGGGCCCAGAGCAGAGGAGAAAAACCCATTACACATTGCCTGTGGGTTAACCTAGAGCCACAAGGACAACTTTAAATGGGGGCATCTGGGAGCAGAAGGGATTCACATCCAAGTCTCACACAGACACATCCAAAAGCAAATAGAATACAGAAAGGATACATGTCCAGGAGTGGACGCCAGTTAGGACACAGACAGACACACATAAGCACCATGTTGGTTTTGGCCTTCCTTCTGGTAATCTTTCCGTATTCTGTATCTGCTCCAGGACAAACCTTGACCTCCCTCCCAGTTTCTCCCCACATGTTAGCCGTCTGGAGTTCAGGAATCCTAAATTTCAAAAAGCCACTGAAGTTCCTAAGACATTCTGAATCAAGGCCATTGTACTCAATGTCCCTTCGTAGACCTATAACCACACACCTGTGACCACAGCTCTCCTGTTCGCTGCTCTCATTTTCAATTCTGTGACACGAGCAGCCGTGTTTCATCCCTTTCTCCTTTGCCATTTGTTCCCTGGGACATGGGCACCATCCCCTGACAAGGCTATATGAAGGATCAGGGAAAGGACCATGGGGCCTCTGGTCTAAAATCAGAGCCTCTCTCTGGGATAAGTGAGATTTGGAGGCTGCAGGCACATGGAAGGTAGACAACATCAATGCCATATCTCTCTGTGCTATACGTGGTCAGGATCCAGCATCAGCATCACCTGGGGGCTTATTAAACATGCGGCATCTCAGCCCAGCACCAGTGATGGACTCAGATGATTCGTTTGAACAGCATCCTACAAGGAAGCTAGACTTATGTCAAAGAGACCGACTAATACCTGTACCAACTAACATGTCTAACTTCAGAACCACCTGCCACAAGTATTCTGACCCTTCTTATTAGAGAGGTGTTAGACCTTTGTCACTGTAATGAAATATCAGGACAATCAACTTCAGAGGGGAAAATGGGGGCAGTACGTTTATGGGTCCAGAGGTTGTAGTTTGTGGTCACTTAGAATAGCTGCTTTGAGTCTGAGCCAACAAGGCACACTGTGGCTCTGTGAGAGAATTCGGAAGAGGAAGTCTGCTCACTTCATAGGAGTCAGGAAGAAGGGAAGGGCCAGTATCCCAAGTCCATTTCACCCCAATGTCCATTTGAGGGCCACAACCGCCCTGTGACTTAATTTCCTTTCACGGGAGCCCAACGTCCCAATTGCTCAATCACCTCACAGTGTCACCACAAGCTAGAGATCAAACTTTTCATAAATAAGTCTGGGGGACATATTCAAATTTCACAAATAAAAAAAAAAATTTAAACCTGTAATTCATCAAAGTTTGTTTGTTTTGGAGACAGGCTTTCAAATAGCCCAGGATGACCTTGAACTTATTGAAAAGCCCCCTCCCCCCCCAAAAAAAATGCCCACTAGTTCCCCATCTTCCTGCCTACACCTTCCCAGTCTTGGGATTACAGATATAAGCTATCTTACTGACCTTAGAGAAACCAAAGCATGGTATTGAATCCCATCTGGCTGACTTCAAGGTGCTTGTCTTTCCTATTGCATATCTCAAGTTCATGAAGAAAGAATAAGAGGAAAATCCAGCAACAAACCATGCAGGGTGTGGTAGTCTGAAAAACAATGACCTCCATAGGCTCAAATAGTTGAATGCTCAGGGAGTAACTCTGAATAGGATTAGGAGGTGTGGCAGTTGTTAGAGGAAGTGTGTTTCTGGGTGACCTAAGCTCACTTAGGCACTTGTGTGCATGTGTATGCATACATGAGCGCTCTCTCTCTCTCTCTCTCTCTTTCTCTCTTCATCTTTTTCTCCCCCTCTCCCTCTGTCTTCCCCTCCCTCCTCTTTCCTCTCCTTCCCTCCCTCCCTCTGCTTGTGGACCAGGCTGTAACTCACCTACTTCTCTAGCAATATACCTGCCTGCTACCATGCTCCCTGGCATGACAATAATAGACTAAGCCTCTGAAACTGTAAGCAACCCAGTAAGCAGCACTCCTCCATGGTTCCATGGTTTCTGCATCAGCTCCTGCCTCCAGGTTCCTGATCTGTTTGAGTTCCTGTCCTGATTCCCTCCAATGATTGAATATGATGTGGAAGTGTAAGCCAAACAAACCCTTTCCTCTCTGACTTGCTTTGGTCATGGTGCTTCATCACAGAGATGGTAACCCTAACTCAGACACTGGGGAACGTGGGGAGGCAGTCGGAGGCTCCTATCCTAACAAGGGGATCTGTCAGCAGGTTATGAGCCTAATGGGCAAGGAGCTGGGCATGAGGGTGCATTACTATAAATCACAAGACTCGTATGAAGACCTATACCCAGTTGTCAGAGGTCTGTAGCAGTGAGTTGGGACCCCAGAGTCAGAGCTGTCCGACCCCATATTGGAAAAAAAGCACTCACCCCAGCTGGCCTTACAGGGGGCTACTGACCAGATTATCCTATTAGAAGACCATGAAATTCCCCTCCTAAAAGTGGACATGACCTGGGAGGAAGCAACAGCAGGAGGAGAGGAAGCTATTAGTCTGTGAAAATACTGATGGAAAATTCTGCCTTCTTGGGTGATGAGGGCCAGCTGGTGGCCTTTTGCTACGCAGCAGGGAACTGTACTGGTATCTGTCCTTCCAAGCCAAAGAATACAGGGAGGCTTTACCCCAAAAGACTCCACAGAACCAAGGACTTGACAACGTATTTCAAAGGTACACATGGCCTTGGTTGCAGAGTGTAGCCCTCCGCTTGCCTCTGCTTGTGGTCAGGAAGAAGTGATCAAAACCAGGTTGGAGAGATCGCTCACTCACGCTTACCTGGCAAGCACACAGACCTGGGTTTGATTTCTAAACCCATTTAAAGATAAAAATTAAAAACCCAGTCATGGTAGTACACACTTGTAATCCCAGCACTACCAAGGTGGTGGAGACAAGCAGATCCCAGGGGTTTGCTGGCCAGTCAGCATAGACTGCTTGGCAAGTTAAAGGCCAGTGAGGGACTTCATCTCAAGGAAAAAGTAGACAGCCCCTGAGGAATGACACCTGAGGCTGTCCTCTGACACACTCCTGTACACACTCATGAACGCATGCACACACACATATGTACACACACACACACAGTGACCAAAATTTATGTCTTCATTTCAAAGAAGCATCTAAAAAGTAACAGGGAGATACTGGGATACCACGAGAGCCATTGGACGACATTTTCCAGATGGATTTCCTATTTTTCTGTTCTGTAGGCTCTGGGAACGCCTGGAGGCTTCCATATCAAGCAGATCAGGGCCTGTACATTTTGCAAGACATCCTTACGCTACCAGACAGCAGGCCCAGGGCAGAGTCATTGACTTTCTGAGCTCTGTTCACAGATTGCAACAGCCCATAGCTGGGTGTTCCAGTCCACTCTGTCCTTCCCACGGTTACCAAACCCATCTTCTTAAATCAGCGCTTTCACTCCATTGCTCCCTCACTCAAGGGCTTCTGTGGCTGGTGGGAACCAGTCCAAACTGGATTTGCATTCAGCCCTCTTTGTCAGATGGCCTGCTCTGCAGGCAAAAGCTGGGTGTAAGCTGCCCCATTTACCCAGAATGGGGGTTTCAGGCATGTCCAGCTCCTTGGCGTCCCTGGGCTTTTCTAATGAACTCGTTCCTGCTGAGAATACTGCTAGAGACTAGCCAAATCTACAAGATGCTGAAGCAAACCAAGGTCAAAGTCATATAGCAACAGAAGCATAGGGCCATGAACAGGGCTCCCTCTGCCCAGCTGTGAGTGTTTGTGACATGGACAACAGGGCAGTGGTATGCTTTCGGGGGGAGGGGCAGAATGTGGGTATATGCACATATGTGTTAGCTGTATGCTTTACTGTTGTTACAGATGCACACAGTCTGGAAAGCCCATCTAGTCACAGACTGTTACACAAGCTTGCATTGACTTTTGACAGATTCTATCTGTGGCCGGCCTACAGTATCAAGCAGTGCACAAGTATAGCTTCAATATGGCAACTGATTGATCTTTTCTTTTCTTTTCTTTTCTTTTTTTCAGTAGCAATGGGGAAAGAACCC
>JADRCD010243552.1:0-10028 GCA_019843815.1 Montemys delectorum | reverse complement strand
TTCTTTCTTTCCTTCCTTCCTTCCTTCTTTCTTTCCTTCCTTCCTTCCTTCTTTCTCTCCTTCCTTCCTTCTTTCCTATACCTGTAAAGGTTACCACTTGCACATACCCCTTCTCAATGAAACCACAATTCTCTGGGTTGCCCTTCACACCTCAAAGTACAAGCCCGCCCCCACTCCCCACCCCCAAGTCAAAGCAAGCCAGGCTTTTCCTTTCTGAATCTTTCATTACCGTCATTGCTATTGAAAAAGTTTCCATGGCTTCCAGATTCCTGCAGAGTTAAAGCTAGACCTCCTTTCTGGCTTTTCATAGCCCCTCATAATAAAGCCCCTCTGCCTACAAGCTTCTATTCCTCCTACTTCCTGACACACAGCTTCTTCAATAACGAGGCTCCTGACCTCCGGTCTGAGGAACCCATCAGCCTCATTCCCAGCTCTACCGCACTTTCCCCCATTGAGAACAAGCTTGCCTCTGGCTGTCTAAATCCTGTCGGTTTGTTAAAAACGAGTAATTTCCCTTTCCGTCACAGGGATTTCCTTGCCTGACCCAACCCTCTGGAATCTCTCCAGACACTGTACCACTAAGTACAGTAAGTATAAAACAATGGAATTGAGCTGGGGTATAGCTCAATTGCTAAGAGTGTTTGCCTAGCGTACACGAAGTCCCATACTGGAACTGCAGCACAGCACAGTGGGGTGTGGTGGCACAAAGCTTCCCAGCCCTAGGAAGATAGAGGCAGGAGGATCCAAAACCCAAGGCCATACTCAGCTACGTATAAAGTCATTCTGGGACACATACTTCCCTATCTTAAAAATAGTCCAATAAGAGGCAATATCATCTTAACGAGGCCCTAACACCCTAGCTAGCAAAAATAAAAACTGCACAAGGAAGATTGAAACTAGATCCCATCTGAGGATGGTGAAGAGAAACAGACAAGAAACAACAGGACCATTAGGAAACTATGGCAACTGTTCATATAAGGTCAGAAGGACCTGAAATAAAATGACCCCAACAGGAGGAAAGGACACAGAGGCCTAAGGCTGAGCGTGTCTGACAAGCTGACCCTCGGCCGGCAGAGAAAGCATCTGCCCAAGAGGTGAGGCCAAGAAACTGTGAGAAGTGTCAAAGTAACTCGCTGTGTGCTATCAACAGGCAAGTGCTTACTGCATTTGTGAGAGATGCTGGATCTAAGACCCGATCCAAGGAATGCAGAAAGAAGAGCAGTGGATAGAAGCCAGGAGGAAGATGCTTTCTCAAGACTAGGGTACATGGTCTTGTACCCAAGTGACCCACAGAAAGGTGAGCTGGCTCTCCTCTCTCACATCCAAGACAGAGAGTGACTCAGCTCGGGAATATTGAGGCCAGAGACACATGGCAGCCTGGGGAGCATGCCTGGGATAGCCTATGGCAGAAACTTAGGGTCAGGCTAGGGAATGATGCTCAGGAGTGGATCTCAGAGCAAAGCACAGCATAAAGGCCTGGGACTAAAGCACACACACAAATGGCTTGTCTTAGGGTTTCTATTGCTAGGATGAAACACCAAGTAAGCTGGGGGAAAGGCTTACAATTGCACATCACGGTCCACCACTGAAGGAAGTCAGGACAGGAACTCAAGCAGGGCAGGAACCTGAGGCAGGAGCTGATGCAGGGGCCATGGAGGGGTGCTGCTTACTGGATTGCATATCATGGCTTGCTCAGCCTGCCTTCTTAGAGAACCCAGGACCACTAGACCAGGAGAGTGGTGAGTACAGTGGGCTGGGCCCTCCTCTATCAATCACTAAGTAAGAAACTGCCCTCTAATTGGATCTTATGGAGGCTTCTCCTCACCTGAGGTTCCCTCCTTTCAGGTGGCTCTAGCTTGTGTCATGTTGACAGAACACTAGCTGGCACATGACTCTAGGGACTCTAGAAAATGGCTGCCTGGGGCTCAGCAAGAGGGACAACACAGGCTGGTAGGTTTAATTTCCAACAGTGTGTTGAACCTTTTCTGTACCCACAGGCTGGCAAGGCCTAGAAATAACAAACACATCGCAAACACAAGCACCACACTTCCTACACTTCATGACAATCTGCAGTTTAAATGACTGTCTCCCTTGCAGGTCTCTGAACTTCACACACACACACACACACACACACACACACACACACACACACGCGCGCACGCGCGCGCACATACACACACAAAAGCATCTTTGAGTCTGTGGTCTCAGTACAGGGCACAGGACACATACTAGGAGTCTAGTCAACATTAGCCCATAAATGGATGACTACCAAGAGAATCTCATCACTCCATCCTCGATCTAAAATAACATTATTATGAAGTTCTAGCCATAGGAATGAGAATCAATAAGGTGCCTCCCGTGGGAAGCATGAATTCTGAGGTAGCTATGGGGTCCAGGAGGTATTCCTGGAAAAAAAATTGCTTCTATTTCTCTGCTCCTTCTCTGCACTGGGCTGCTTTTGAGCTGAAGAAAACAGGCTGCTCAGCAAGAATTAGCCTGCAAATTCAGAAAGATTGGGAAAAAAAATCTTTCCCCATTCCACAACGTGGGTTTGTGCTTTTTAAGTTGGAGGCCAAAGATTTCGGTAACTGACACAAGTGTCCACAGATCCACACCACATCTTCAGTCTTCCTGCACGGGCCCAGAGAGAACAACAAGCATTTATTTTAAATGAGGATTTGGGCCAGGAATGGTGGTACATGCCTATAATTCCAGCGCTTGGGAGACTGAGTCCGAGAAAAACATGTGGCAAGTTCAAGGCTAGCCTGGGCTACTTAAGTGAGTTGAAGTCTAGCTCGGACTACCTAGATAATTAATATCTTACTTAGTTAATTAAAATGAAGCAAGGGTCTGAGAGGCACTGAGGAAGAACTAGGATCCAAATACTGCTACAGAAATGGCCCATGGGAAAAGCCGGCAGTACAGTTAACCCAGCCGCCGCAACTCCATCAAAGCGAAGTTTCAGAGGTAGAAAGGGAGATAGTAGACAGCCACACCTTCTGCAGTAGGACAGCAGTAAGCCTACCCCACCCCACGCACAACAAAGGGCAGGCAAGTTTTAGGCTCCCTGTTGTTGGATAAAGATTCTTCCTGGTGCCTTTGCCCAGTAAGGATCACCCACACAGGCTGTACCTCCATCCTTGTGAATTATGGTAACGCTGGAGCCAGGGTCCCAACAGTTAAGCCAAATTTAAACCTTGTCTTGATGAGGATCTTGGAGGCAAGCTGGCTGGGAGCCGGAGACGGAAGGAAGCAGGAGTTAAAGAGCTGTGTGTATTTACGATCTAAGAGCCAAATTAACTTCCTCCCACTTTTTCTTCTTCTGGAGTCACTGGCGATTTTTTTTTTTAAACTGCTGTACCAAAGGCCCACACATTACATCACCAGACCACTCAGGCCTGCCACCATTGATAGATAGGAAGAGAACAGTCCTCAGGGCGGGCCAGGTCGACCTTTCAATGCAGTGGAATTGTTTCCAAAGTGAAGAAAACATGGAATAGCCATGCTTGGAGGGTGTTAAAAATAAGTGCTCAGTCGTGTTCGCAGATACTAAATGGCTTTGGGTTGTATTCCTGGGATCTGTGAGATATATTAAGTGGTAAGCCTGCCTATCACTCCAGGAAAGAATCACTAGTCGCAATGAGATAAAGGCACATGAAAATCAACCTCTAAAAGAGTTGGGCTTTGTGAGACTGGTATGGTCCAAAAGCATGCTGAGTTGTCCTGCCCTCTGCGAATAGCCCTCCATAGTCACAGGCTCCAAATTTCTGGCTTCAATCAACACAGATAGAAAATACTTGGGGGAAAAGGCACCTGTAACAAACACAGATATCTCTCCTTGTCATGGTCTCCAAAACAATACAATGTAACAACTGTTTGCAGAGCATCTAGGCTGGGGAGGTATCCTTGGGTGCCCAGCCATGATTTCAGTATGTAGAAGGTATGTGCAGAGTACGGGGAAAACGGAAGGATGGAACTTCCCATTTAGATCTGATGAGAGGTCACTTCATGAAGATCCTCTGATAATAAACCAGGTCGCTACCATACAAGCCTAGAGCTGGAAGATGCACTTGTGGCTGTTGTTGCCACCGCCACCGCCACCGCCTCGGCCGCTGTGTCGAAAGGCAAGACCTTGTTCTGTATTGTTGGCTGTATTGTTGTTCTGTATCATACCATGTAAGAACCATGACGGCTTTAAGCTCACAGCAACCCTCCTGAGCACTGGATTATAGGCATGTGCCACACTACACCCAGCTTGCAAAGTGCGTTCTTTCCCACCAGCTCCTACTGAACTGCACCCGGCTTCCTCTGAAGAACAAAATGAACTAAACTCCAAGTCAGAAGCTCCACTCTTGCCTAAATACACGGGGGGGGGGGGGGCCTGTGGTCTGGGAGAGACAAAATTGCAGTGCCTCACCGACACATACCCTTATTATGAGCCTGGCAGAGTGGAACAAGATAAGCCCTAGGCAGACCATATAATAATGACTGGTGTGACAAGATTACCCATGGGTGCAACTGTGGTGTGAGCATTACAGGGCTAGCCAACCACTTTCCGACTGGGTTTAAGATTTGTGTCACAGGCTCAGAAATACATGCTTGAAACTACAAACCTGACAGAAGCCCACAGTTGGGGAGTTCATACACCCCAGGGATGATCCTATTATGACTATTTTGCTAAAGAGGTATAATATTAAATTACCCTCTAAGTTGATATTTTCTATCCTGTAGATCTCATTAGAGACATTTCTTTGTGAAGTAGATGGTGGTGGTAATTAATGAAGAAACTCACAACTGCTCAAAGTGCAAAGATTAAGTGAGTTGGGCTCAGCTACAAATGGGATATCTATATCACACCCTACCTCAAGGCTTGGAGGATCATGGAAGAGAAGGGGGCAGAAAGGTTGTAAGAGTCAGAAGTCAGGAAGGAACAAAGAAAAAGTTCCTCTGAACATGACAGGACAACTGGACTCATGAGCAGCATTGGTTCTCTGAACAAGATCAAGCCAGTCGGCATTCTAGCCTGGAGTAGGAACGAGTGAATGAGTCTCCACCTCTTAGGAGTTGATAGCTTCTGGGAAAGAGGGGTCCATCTTTTTTTGCTTTTTGTTTGTTTGTTTTTGTTTTTGTTTTTGTTTTTGTTTTTTCAAGACAGGGTTTCTCTGTGTAGCCCTGGCTGTCCTGGAACTCACTCTGTAGACCAGGCTGGCCTTGAACTCAGAAATCTGCCTGTCTCTGCCTCCCAAGTGCTGAGATTAAAGGTGTATGCCACTACTGCCCGGCTGGTCATTTTTTCAAGAATACAGTTCCTAGTAGGTTTGGCCTATGCTCCAGTAGATGGCTTCCCAACCAGAAGTACATGGACCATGCCATACCATTTAAAAAGACAGATGGTGGTAGCACACGCCTTTAATCCCAGCACTTGGGAGGCAGAGGCAGGCAGATTTCTGAGTTCAAGGCCAGCCTGGTCTACAGAGTGAGTTCCAGGACAGCCAGGGCTACACAGAGAAACCCTGACTCAAAAAAACAAAACAAAACAAAACAGACAGACAGGAGGGAGAGAGAGAGAGAGAGAGAGAGAGAGAGAGAGAGAGAGAGAGAACAAAGAGGGTGTGGGTAGGAAAGTGGGAAGTGGGTAAATCTGGGAGGAGTTAAGGAGGAGGAGTTGAGCTGAATAAGATCAAAATACAAACTATACCCTGTGAGATTCTCAAAGAACGAATTTAAAAATTTAAAGAAGAAAAAAAAAACGTTTTAAAAAGAGCTGTATAGTTTCTTGTTCATAAAACTCTTGTGGTTTTGCATCCATGAAGACTCCTTGAAGCAGGCAGAACTCCAACCATAGAAGCCAAGCCCAGGTGTCAGGTAGCTACAATGAAATCACTGTCGTCGCCTTCAGCCACAAACACTGCTGGACACTCTAGTGATCCTCGTTCCTCCACACAGAGGGAAAGGCTGGCAGAAGGCAAAATCCATCAGGAGACAGGGAAGCATGCACCTTCTTATGTCGGGCCCAGAGCAGAGGAGAAAAACCCATTACACATTGCCTGTGGGTTAACCTAGAGCCACAAGGACAACTTTAAATGGGGGCATCTGGGAGCAGAAGGGATTCACATCCAAGTCTCACACAGACACATCCAAAAGCAAATAGAATACAGAAAGGATACATGTCCAGGAGTGGACGCCAGTTAGGACACAGACAGACACACATAAGCACCATGTTGGTTTTGGCCTTCCTTCTGGTAATCTTTCCGTATTCTGTATCTGCTCCAGGACAAACCTTGACCTCCCTCCCAGTTTCTCCCCACATGTTAGCCGTCTGGAGTTCAGGAATCCTAAATTTCAAAAAGCCACTGAAGTTCCTAAGACATTCTGAATCAAGGCCATTGTACTCAATGTCCCTTTGTAGACCTATAACCACACACCTGTGACCACAGCTCTCCTGTTCGCTGCTCTCATTTTCAATTCTGTGACACGAGCAGCCGCGTTTCATCCCTTTCTCCTTTGCCATTTGTTCCCTGGGACATGGGCACCATCCCCTGACAAGGCTATATGAAGGATCAGGGAAAGGACCATGGGGCCTCTGGTCTAAAATCAGAGCCTCTCTCTGGGATAAGTGAGATTTGGAGGCTGCAGGCACATGGAAGGTAGACAACATCAATGCCATATCTCTCTGTGCTATACGTGGTCAGGATCCAGCATCAGCATCACCTGGGGGCTTATTAAACATGCGGCATCTCAGCCCAGCACCAGTGATGGACTCAGATGATTCGTTTGAACAGCATCCTACAAGGAAGCTAGACTTATGTCAAAGAGACCGACTAATACCTGTACCAACTAACATGTCTAACTTCAGAACCACCTGCCACAAGTATTCTGACCCTTCTTATTAGAGAGGTGTTAGACCATTGTCACTGTAATGAAATATCAGGACAATCAACTTCAGAGGGGAAAATGGGGGCAGTACGTTTATGGGTCCAGAGGTTGTAGTTTGTGGTCACTTAGAATAGCTGCTTTGAGTCTGAGCCAACAAGGCACACTGTGGCTCTGTGAGAGAATTCGGAAGAGGAAGTCTGCTCACTTCATAGGAGTCAGGAAGGAGGGAAGGGCCAGTATCCCAAGTCCATTTCACCCCAATGTCCATTTGAGGGCCACAACCCCCCTGTGACTTAATTTCCTTTCATGGGAGCCCAACGTCCCAATTGCTCAATCACCTCACAGTGTCACCACAAGCTAGAGATCAAACTTTTCATAAATAAGTCTGGGGGACATATTCAAATTTCACAAATAAAAAAAAATTTTAAACCTGTAATTCATCAAAGTTTGTTTGTTTTGGAGACAGGCTTTCAAATAGCCCAGGATGACCTTGAACTTATTGAAAAGCCCCCTCCCCCCCCAAAAAAAATGCCCACTAGTTCCCCATCTTCCTGCCTACACCTTCCCAGTCTTGGGATTACAGATATAAGCTATCTTACTGACCTTAGAGAAACCAAAGCATGGTATTGAATCCCATCTGGCTGACTTCAAGGTGCTTGTCTTTCCTATTGCATATCTCAAGTCCATGAAGAAAGAATAAGAGGAAAATCCAGCAACAAACCATGCAGGGTGTGGTAGTCTGAAAAACAATGACCTCCATAGGCTCAAATAGTTGAATGCTCAGGGAGTAACTCTGAATAGGATTAGGAGGTGTGGCAGTTGTTAGAGGAAGTGTGTTTCTGGGTGACCTAAGCTCACTTAGGCACTTGTGTGCATGTGTATGCATACATGAGCGCTCTCTCTCTCTCTCTCTCTCTTTCTCTCTTCATCTTTTTCTCCCCCTCTCCCTCTGTCTTCCCCTCCCTCCTCTTTCCTCTCCTTCCCTCCCTCCCTCTGCTTGTGGACCAGGCTACTTCTCTAGCAACATACCTGCCTGCTACCATGCTCCCTGGCATGACAATAATAGACTAAGCCTCTGAAACTGTAAGCAACCCAGTAAGCAGCACTCCTCCATGGTTCCATGGTTTCTG
The DNA here is from genome assembly GCA_019843815.1 of Montemys delectorum. Classification (NCBI taxonomy): domain Eukaryota; kingdom Metazoa; phylum Chordata; class Mammalia; order Rodentia; family Muridae; genus Montemys; species Montemys delectorum. The sequence continues at coordinate 2,022 of JADRCD010243552.1, read as the reverse complement.
CATCAGCTCCTGCCTCCAGGTTCCTGTCCTGTTTGAGTTCCTGTCCTGATTCCCTCCAATGATTGAATATGATGTGGAAGTGTAAGCCAAACAAACCCTTTCCTCTCTGACTTGCTTTGGTCATGGTGCTTCATCACAGAGATGGTAACCCTAACTCAGACACTGGGGAACGTGGGGAGGCAGTCGGAGGCTCCTATCCTAACAGGGGGATCTGTCAGCAGGTTATGAGCCTAATGGGCAAGGAGCTGGGCATGAGGGTGCATTACTATAAATCACAAGACTCGTATGAAGACCTATACCCAGTTGTCAGAGGTCTGTAGCAGTGAGTTGGGACCCCAGAGTCAGAGCTGTCCGACTCCATATTGGAAAAAAAGCACTCACCCCAGCTGGCCTTACAGGGGGCTACTGACCAGATTATCCTATTAGAAGACCATGAAATTCCCCTCCTAAAGGTGGACATGACCTGGGAGGAAGGAACAGCAGGAGGAGAGGAAGCTATTAGTCTGTGAAAATGCTGATGGAAAATTCTGCCTTCTTGGGTGATGAGGGCCAGCTGGTGGCCTTTTGCTACACAGCAGGGAACTGTACTGGTATCTGTCCTTCCAAGCCAAAGAATACAGGGAGGCTTTACCCCAAAAGACTCCACAGAACCAAGGACTTGACAACGTATTTCAAAGGTACACATGGCCTTGGTTGCAGAGTGTAGCCCTCCGCTTGCCTCTGCTTGTGGTCAGGAAGAAGTGATCAAAACCAGGTTGGAGAGATCGCTCACTCACGCTTACCTGGCAAGCACACAGACCTGGGTTTGATTTCTAAACCCATTTAAAGATAAAAATTAAAAACCCAGTCATGGTAGTACACACTTGTAATCCCAGCACTACCAAGGTGGTGGAGATAAGCAGATCCCAGGGGTTTGCTGGCCAGTCAGCATAGACTGCTTGGCAAGTTAAAGGCCAGTGAGGGACTTCATCTCAAGGAAAAAGTAGACAGCCCCTGAGGAATGACACCTGAGGCTGTCCTCTGACACACTCCTGTACACACTCATGAACGCATGCACACACACATATGTACACACACACACACAGTGACCAAAATTTATGTCTTCATTTCAAAGAAGCATCTAAAAAGTAACAGGGAGATACTGGGATACCACGAGAGCCATTGGACGACATTTTCCAGATGGATTTCCTATTTTTCTGTTCTGTAGGCTCTGGGAACGCCTGGAGGCTTCCATATCAAGCAGATCAGGGCCTGTACATTTTGCAAGACATCCTTACGCTACCAGACAGCAGGCCCAGGGCAGAGTCATTGACTTTCTGAGCTCTGTTCACAGATTGCAACAGCCCATAGCTGGGTGTTCCAGTCCACTCTGTCCTTCCCACGGTTACCAAACCCATCTTCTTAAATCAGCGCTTTCACTCCATTGCTCCCTCACTCAAGGGCTTCTGTGGCTGGTGGGAACCAGTCCAAACTGGATTTGCATTCAGCCCTCTTTGTCAGATGGCCTGCTCTGCAGGCAAAAGCTGGGTGTAAGCTGCCCCATTTACCCAGAACGGGGGTTTCAGGCATGTCCAGCTCCTTGGCGTCCCTGGGCTTTTCTAATGAACTCGTTCCTGCTGAGAATACTGCTAGAGACTAGCCAAATCTACAAGATGCTGAAGCAAACCAAGGTCAAAGTCATATAGCAACAGAAGCATAGGGCCATGAACAGGGCTCCCTCTGCCCAGCTGTGGGTGTTTGTGACATGGACAACAGGGCAGTGGTATGCTTTCGGGGGGGAGGGGCAGAATGTGGGTATATGCACATATGTGTTAGCTGTATGCTTTACTGTTGTTACAGATGCACACAGTCTGGAAAGCCCATCTAGTCACCAACTGTTACACAAGCTTGCATTGACTTTTGACAGATTCTATCTGTGGCCAGCCTACAGTATCAAGCAGTGCACAAGTATAGCTTCAATATGGCAACTGATTGATCTTTTCTTTTCTTTTCTTTTTTTCAGTAGCAATGGGGAAAGAACCC
>JADRCD010243524.1:0-12102 GCA_019843815.1 Montemys delectorum | reverse complement strand
AATCTCTATACCTAAGACTCAGGAACTACAAGCAAAATGTGAGAAGATTCTAAGAGGCAAAGGACCAGAATGTCTTTTGTGAGATAATGTCTTCTATAAGTGGTATCGAAGCTGCACTTAGGAGATCTTAATAATGCGATCACCTAAAGAAGACCTGCACAGTGACGACATCAGTTAATATGCCAATGTTGATGGAAATCTCACAAGGTCCTACCCCTAGATGAAGAGGTACAGATAAGTAATGGCTGCTGAGAGATGGAGAATTAGCTTTCTCCAGGGACAGGTTCCTGACATATTATCCAACCCTATGTTGTCAACCCTACACACACATATATATATAAGCAACACTAACTGGTCTCATGAGGCCGTCTTTACATATTTATAGATTGATCGATAGATAGGTAGATAGATAGATAGATCTATAGATACATAGGTAGATAGATAGATCTATAGATACATAGATAGATAGATAGATAGATAGATAGATAGATAGATAGATAGATAATAGATAGTCAGACACATAACAATAATAGGTAAAGATGAAGAAGTCATGAATTTGAGAGGGAATTAGAGGGGAAGATGGGTATAGAAAATATAAATATATAAATATATAAATGTAGTACTTACATATAAAATTTTTGCAAAAGCCAATTTAAATAAAAAAGAATTTCTAATTTTATTCAAACCATGGCATAGATTTGAGCAAAGCAGTAGAATCATTGGAATCTCAAGTATGGTCACACTGGTGATTATACTATGGGAAAAGACTAGACAGGAGGGAAGTTGGGAGACTCTTGTCACCATCTATAGGACAAATGATGATGTCTTGGCCAGTGGAGTAGTAAGGGTAGTGTGTAGTGCTTGGTGTGTGCATTGACATGCAGGCAGAATAGCCAGAGCTGTCTAATAGCCAAAGAGACAACGTTATCTCCAAGGACTTCACACAAAGGAAATGAGCCTTCAGTGACATTGAGATTTCAAAGCAGGTTTCACAGTTGGGGTAGGAATGGGAACAAAAGTAGTTATACTATATTGATGTAGAGTACTCGTCTGACATAAACAAATAAACCCAAATGCTTTCTGTCTGAAGCTCTCCAGACTGAAGGTCTCCCTCGAGGAGACCTGATAGCTCAAGGTATGCTTTCAAATTTAGATTCATAAGATGCAGCCTGCAAGTTGTTTTCTCATAGACTATCTCCTTTGAGCTTTGCAAGTCTACTCTTAGATAAGTAGAGCATCAATTTGAACTTTCATTTTACAGCATAAACTGGACCCAAAGGAAAATAATAGGACCTGGAGTTTCTTGTTCTTGGTCCTATGCCTCCTCTCCATGTATCCAGGGCTTTTTAATTCAACTTTGTTTCCATTTCCACGGAAGGTGGCTATACTTTTTGGATTCTGAGAAGTAAATAGTCTCTGGACTCTGGGCTCAATCAAGATCTCAGGTGAGGGTTTTTTTTTATCTTGTTTTTTGTTTGTTTTTTTACAAATACATTCCAATGTCTGAATGACTAACTCATAAACAAAGAGTTAGAGGATAGGCTGATGCTAAGTTAGGGATTGTCTTTCTGTCTGTAGGTCTAATAGGAATTAACCTTCAGAGAGAGGTCTGCTTGTAAAGAACATCTTAATCCTCTTCTTAGGCTTTCCGAGCATTCTCCTTCCTAGGCTGTAGTGTAATCAGAGCTAGAAATGTCAGTCACATAAACCTCCACCTTCCCTGTGTATGGCCTTTCATGAGTTATCAGACTCAGCCCATGTCCTGACAACCTCTGGCTGCTCCCTCCTCTACTGTCCTAGTTCAGTACTCAGCATCTCTCACCTTCACTACTCTTACTGCCTTCCCACTGGCTTCTCTGCCACCTGGCTCCCTGCCTCTAATCTACTTTCCACAATCCAGCCAAAGGGCTTTCTAAATGCAAATCTAGTCTTATTAAAGACTGACCCTATTTAAAAACCTCCAGTGCTTCCAATTGCTCTTGGGATTAGGTCCAAGCTCTTTAGAATGGCATACCAGGACCCTCTAAATTTGCACAAGGGATATAAAAATGAAAAATATGCATTTCAGCTTCAATGAGCTCATGGTTTGGTTAGAGAGGTCAGTGCATATGTAAGTAATATAATGCAGTACTAAAATGTTCTAGGATTATGTGAAGATACAAACAATTAAAAGGCAAGATTGGAAATATCTATCATCATGTAAAATGTCACACTCCTGGGGAAACCATGTTTATGAGTACATCTTTAAAGACATCTGGGGTGACTATGTAATCATCTGCTCCCCACATTGGGAAGCAAAAGTTAAATTTTGTCTGATAGTTCCTACCAATCCACATATGTATACCTTGTACAGTGAGTGCAATTTTAGAAGAAATAAAGGACTTGTTGAGATGAGAATGATGTACATTTTGCTTTAACATCTACTTAGGCACACTCCTGAATGCGTAGGCTCCAATATCTAGCACTGGATCTCTTACAAGAAAGGATTAGTCTGATGAAGTAAGAAAAGTCCTCACATGGTTCCACTTTTGCTTCCCGCCTACGAAGCCCACGAGAACCCCTATAAACCCCTGCACAGTGTATCTGCTAATAACTACAAAACATGTGCATGAGAAGCATAACTTTCTGCTTGGGAAGGGAAGCACCACATACAATGTCATTTTACTCCCTGGTGATAACCTTGCCACAAAAGTCATCTCTGATCCATTGTTTTTCACTGTCTAGTTCTTAGAACACTAGTGCTGGGGGAACTCCTATGACCACACAAGCCTGGAAAGTTCTACATGTTATAATCTCCAAGTATTATATTGAAAAGAACATCTTAGCAATGCCAGTAAATGAAGCAATAAGTTTGTTTTCTTTCATTTAACTATATTAACAAAATGTATCTACCTAAGGACTCAGTCCGTCTTGCACCCGCTAATGATCATGGGGAAAATTATGACATCCTCATTGATTGAACAAGCCTAATTTAGGGTTAAGCACTAGTAAGTACTTCTTGCACTGTGCTTCCATTATGTCTTTTCAACATTTGATTAGCAAAGTTTTCCCGTATTATAGAAAAATCAATAATAACGCACCATTGAAAGCCAGCATCTCTATCCTCTCAGTTTGAGAATGATCATTTTGTGGTGTTCTGTTAGGTAGTTATTGTTTGTTTCTCCTCCTGCTAGATTGGTGCGCCATAATGAGAATTAATTTATTTTTATTTCACTAGAGCTTAGCAGACTAGCAGGTACATATGTCACTAACCACCAGAAATTTGTCCCAATGAAGAATCAATGGATAATCCACTCTTTCGAATCTTCTCACACTTTTTCCATGTCATAGAGACAGAGCTTCCAGGTGAGCGAAAGATGAGGCTGGCATCCCACAGCCTTAAGTCTGTAAAGCATCAACTAGAATAAGTCACAGATACTGAGATAGATCCTTGGTAGAGAGAGAGAGGAAACTGCAAATATCACCCTTGTGAGATGTTAAGTGCCCCACCCAACCCAAATCACTGCTCTCATCTCTGGACAGGGGATGCCTTTGAGATGAGACAGCTTTTGTCAGACCCAGGGAGCGCTCCTGGATGAAATGAACCCTAGAGCGGGTCTGCCAAGTCTTGCCCTGTGCTGGATTTTCTTTCTTCCCTTTGCAGGCTTCTTGATTTTGTGAGATTCTGCTGTCTCTTTCATTTCCCAAGACCTTTAGTTTCCACTCTGATTTTCATCAGCCCCATCTTTCACTCCAGGAAACCCAACCTATGACTATCCATTTTCTTCTTTCGAAATTGAAGATGGAAATGTGTTAAGATATGCCTTTGTGCCTTGATCCCTCAGTGTTTGTGGGTCTTAAGGAGGCAACAACCCTTCTGCCTTTTCTCTTTCTATATCTATAGCAACAAAGTCAAAAGTAACAAAATCTTAAACATCCTCAAATTTTGAATTTGCTTGACATTCCCTCCCAACGAATGCTACCGTAATGCTTGCAAGACTCTTTCTTGCAGTGGTTCTCTGCTCTGGTCTTTTTCTGCTCTATTCTTTCCACATCCCCTTTGATGTCTCCTCTCCTTGTAAGTTTAGAAGCAAAGGGGTAGGAGGTTATACCAAATCAATCAAGTGTGTTGAGCAAGGCTTCAGAAAGGCTTATGCCTGCTGTTTGCTTTTTTTGAACACGTTCTGCCATCTCCTCTTTTCTAAAGACACCGAAGGTTTCCCGTGGCCCCTAAGGTTGCCACATTTGTTCCAAGATCTGCACACTGCTTCTGAGCCATTCTGTTGCATTCATGCCAAAACAGCTTTCTTGCGCTTCTTGTCACAAGACTTGACGCTTCATAGTTTCCTTCTATAAGTATGTCCATGCTTTTTTCTGCCAACTTTTCTACAAGGTGTAAGTCCTTTTCTTGTTGGATTGCAATAGTTCATTATGTGTGTGTGTGTGTGTGTGTGTGTGTGTGTGTGTGTGTGTGTGTATCTCAGGTGTTTGCCTTTTAATTTAGTTATTATTTCAGTTTTTTCCTTTTTTAAAAAATAGAGTTTTTTCTCAAATACTATATCCTCATTTCAGTTTCCCCTCCCTCTACTCCTACAAGCTCCTTCTAACCTCCCTTCCCATCTGGATTTGCTCTCTTTCTGTCACTAGAAAACAAACAAGTTTCTAAGGGGTAATAATACAATAAAATAAAATATAATAAGATATAACAAAAATTAACACACTGGAATTGGATAAAGCAGATAAACAGAAGGGAAAGAATTCAAGGGAAAGGACAAGAATCAGACAGCCATGCATATGCACACTCAGGAATCGTGTAAAGGCCTAAACTGCAAGCTATCATATCTATGCAGGGGACCTGGCACAGGTACATGACAACCTTTTGCTTGGTTCCCTAGTCTCTGAGAGTTCATAAGAGCACTGGTCATGTTGACTTAGAGGATCTTACACTCTTGGTGTCCTCCATCAGCTCTGGCTTTTATACTCTTCCTGCCCCGTCTTCTGCAGGGTTCCCTGAGCCCAGAATGGCAGGATTTAATGGAGATATTCTGTTTATAAATGAGTATTTCAAGGTTTTTCACTCTGCATGATGTCTGGCTGTGGGTCTCAGTTATTTTTCCCCATCTGCTCCAGGAGGAAGCTTCTCTGATGATGGCTAAGCAAGGCACTAAAGCAAAATATCATTAAGAGTCATTGCTACATTTGTTTTTGTTCTTTAGAGAAGTAGTTTTTGGTTTTACCCAAGATCCCTTAGGCATCTAGTCTCAGTTTTTTTGGCTACCCAAGCACTGTAGGATATGAGTTCCATCTTGCAGAATGGGCCTTAAGTTCAATCAGATATAATACAATAAAATAAAATATAAGATAAAACAAAGATTAATGCACTAGAGTTGGATAAATCAGACAAAGGAAAAGAACTTAAGAGAAATTACAAGAGTCATATACCCACTCATATGCACACTCAGGAATCCCATAAGAACACTAAACTTGTACAAGCTCTGTGACTATATCTTAGTGTATCTTGAAGACAGGACAACACTGTAGATCAAAGCACTTGTGGCTAGATTTGTGTTTATGTTTCTCTTTTGGTAGTACACAGAGTACCTTTCCATACCAAAGACAGTAGAATGTAGGGATGAAGACTTTATATAGTCACCAGCTCAGGTTCTCCATGCTCAATGAATTGGATGTTTATTCAGGAATAGGGCCTTGCTGTCAGTTTGTAGAGAACAACCTATAATCTTGGCAACAGTCTAGGTTGCTTGGGGATTTCCATGAGACATCTTTGGCCAACAACTCAATTAGATGAAACCCAAATCTAGCACTAGAATCTTTATTTGGTGACAAGAGATGTTTACTTTGGACTCTGTCTTCCTCATTATTGAGTGATTTCATTTAGACTGCCTTCATGAATGTATATATTTTAGGAAGGCTCTACTCTTTTAGATTTCTTTACCACACCTCAAATGTCCCTTATTTGTAGCCATTTCTCCCTGTGTTCCCTACCTTGTCTCCTTTCCCAACCCTTTCCCACTTGATCCCTCCATTCCAGGCCCTCTCTATCCCCAGCCAACAACATTTCATTTCCTGTGGAGATCTATTCTTCCCCATAATCCCTTACTCTATACCTAACCTCTGTGGTTCTATGGATTGTAGCTTGTTTGTCATTGACTTGACAGCTAATATTCACATATAAGTGAATATATACTATACTTGTTTTTCTGGGTCTCGGTTAACTCACTCAGGATAATGTTTTACTAGTTCTATCCATCTACCTGGAAGTTGATTTTTGAAAAAATAGCTGAGTAACAGTTTGTTGTGTAAATGTACTATATAGGATACATTATATATTTAAGATATATAATATAGGACACATATAATACACACTATATTTATATATATCATGTACAAATATCATATAGATATATCTTATATATGTATATTATATACATGATATATGTATATTTGTTATCTGTATATATATTCTATTCTTCTGTTGACAGACATCAAGGTTGTTTCCAGCTGGCTATTATAAATACAGCAGCAATGAACATTGTTGAACTAGGGTCTCTGTGGTAGGATGAAGTATTGTTTGGGTACAGAGCCAAGAGTTTTATAGTTGGATCTTGAGTTAGATTGATTCCCATCTTTCTGAAGAACTGGTATACTGATTTCCATACTGGTTGTACAAGTATGCCAGCCCACCAGCAATGGATAAGTGTCTCCCTTATTAAACAATCCTTGCCAGCATGAACTGTCATTTGTTTTATTGATCTTAGCCATTCCAGGAGGTGTAAGATGGAATCATAAAGTAGTTTTAATTTGAATTTCCCTGATGGCTAAGGATATTGAACATTTCTTTAAGTGTTTCTCAGTCATTTGAGTTTCCTCTTTTGAAAATTCTCTTATCTTCTTTTGAGTTCTTTATATATTTTGAATCTCAGATTTGTAATTGGAAAAAATCTTTTTCTCTTCTGTAGACTACAACTTTCTTGAAATAATAGTGTCATTTTCTATGCAAAAGCTTTTCAGTTTCATGAAGTTCCATTTATTAATTGTTGATCTTCTTACCTTTGCTAATATTGTTCTGTTCATAAAGGTATGTTTAATTCATTCATTCTAATTTGAGTCCTCTTGATTTCCTTCAATTGTCTCTTTGCTCAATCTAATACTTCAAGTATGGATCAGAAAGTCTTTTCCTGATGAGTTCAAGGCTATTCCCCCACTTTCTCTTCTATCAGGTTCAGAGTACCTAGTTTTATGTTAAAGTCCTTGATCCATTTGGAGTGGAATTTTGTGCAGGGTTATTAGTATTAATCTACTTGTACTCTTCTTCATGGAGCCATTCAGTTTGACCAGCACCATTTATTGAAGGTGTTGTCTTTTTTTCCAAGTATGTATTTATATCATTTATATCTTCTTTATCAAATGTAAGGTGTGCATAAGTATATGGATTTCTGTCTAGATCTTCAGTTGACTCCATTGATCAGTGTGTCTGTTTTTTATGCTAAAGCGTTCTGTTTTTATTATTGTAGTGCTCTAGTACAGCCTTGAAACCATAGACGGTGATACCTCCAGTAGTTCTTTCATTATTCATGATAATGTTAACTACCTTGTTTTCGGTTGTTGTTTGTTTGTTTGTTTGTTTTGAGGGGGTAGGGTTGTTTTTGTATTTCCATATGAACCTAAGAAATGACTTTTCAAGATCTGTGAGAAATTGTTGTGGAATTTTGATGGGAATTTCATTGAATCTGTAGATTTCTTTTGGTAGAACAGCCATTTTCACTATATTAAATCTACTTATCCATGAGTGGGAGATCTTTCCAACTTCTGATATCGTTTTTACTTCCTTTCTTCAGTGTCTTAAAGTTCTTATCATACAAGTCTTTCATTTGCTTGGTTATAGTTACCAATGGTATTTTATATTATTTTAGGCTTTCATAAATGGTATTATTTCCCTGATTTCCTTTTCAGTACATTCGTCATTTGTACATGGAAAAGCTACTGATCTTTATGAGTTAATTTTGTATCCTGCTGCTTTGCTGAAAATGAAACTGTAGTGAGACTTTCCTGGAAAAATTTTTAGGGTTACTATCATATCATCTCCAAATAAAGGTATGTTGAATTTTTTCTTTCCAATTTCCATCCTCTTGCTCTTCTTCAACTGTCTTTTTGCTCTAGTTCATACTTCAAGTACTGTGCTAAATCGGTATTGATAAAGTGGACAACCTTGTCTTGTTCCTAAATTTAATAGAACTGATTGATTTGAGAGTTAGCCCATGTAGGTTGATGTTTTCTATAGGCTTGCTATAAATTGCTTTTAGTATGTTTAGTTATATCCCTTGTATCCTAATCTTTCTAAGAGTTTTCTCAGGAAAAGGTATTGAATTTTTTTCAAAGATATATATATATATACATGTATGTATATATATACATATATATATACATATATACACACATATATATATATTGGCATCTAATGAGGCATCGTGTGGGTTTTGTGCTTCAATTTGTTTATATGGAGGTGAGATGGTTTGAATATGCATGACCCGTGGGAAGGGGCACTATTAGGAAGTGTAGCTTTGTTGAAATAGGTATGGCCTTGTTGGCTTAATGGTGTCACTCTATAGGAGGGATTTGAGGTCTCCTGGGGTTCAAACTCTGCTCAGTGCAGAAGACAATCTCCTGCCTGCCTTCAGATCCAGATGTATAACTCCCAGCTTCTTCTCCAGTATCACATCTGCCTAGATCCTGCTATGTTTATTATCATGACGATAATGAACAATTTCTGACATTGTAAGCCAGCTTCCACTAAATATTTGCTTTTATAAGAGTTGGTTTGGTCATCATGTCTATTCGCAGCAATAGAACCATAACTAAGATAGAAGGTGCTACTAGGAGAGGGTTATTGCTGTTTTAAGCCTGACTATGCTTTTATTTGGAAGAATGTGGATTTGGGGGCTTTGGAAAGCAGTGAAGTACTTTGAGTGTGGCTCAATGGTCTATCTTAGTAGAAATATGGAAGACATTGGTGCTGAGGGTGATTTGAACTTGGGAACCTGGTTTAAAATGTTTCAGAGGAGAAGAATTTTAGTATGGTGCTTAAATATTTTTCTTGTAATACTTTGTTGAAGAATATGACTGATATTTGCTCTTGTTCAAAGAGTCTACCTGAAGCTAAGGTAAAGAAATTTAGATGAATTGCATTGACACATTTGCATAAAAAATTATGTTAGACTTTGTCCTATGGTCCACTCTTATGAGGAGTATTTTGATTAAGCATAGCAAACTTGGAAAAAAACACAAAATTATTCAAAGTTTAAAAGGATACAAGGAAGTGAATTTGAACTAAATTTTGTGTTCCAGGAAATTAAATGGAATTAAAGGAGTGGTGACCTAGGGGCAAGATACCACACAGGCAAATTTATTTTTTATAGGTTTGCAGTTGAACAAGGGATAGTTATATCATGTTAGATATTACTATGACCTGGTTCTTGTCCTCACTTGGACATAAGGGGATATGATGGGGTGTCAAATTGACAAAGGATTGATTGTGATGGCTATTCTCTGTTGTTAACTTGACTATATCTGGAATGAACTACAATGCAGAACTTATAAGGATCTTATAAAAAGGAGTTAAAGAAAAGCTTAGATCCAGACATGGTGATATACACCTTTAATCCCAGCACTCAGGAGACAGAGGTAAGTAGATCTCTGAATTCAAGGTCAGTTTTCAGAGCAACTTTGAAGACATCCAAGCTTGGGAAATGAGGAATGTAATAGAACAAAGGGGCCATAGTCCAGCCCCAGCAGACAGCAGAACTTGGGAGCTTTGGCTGTGGCTCTGGCTTTAGAGTCAAGCTCTGAAGGGGTTACTGAGACAATTGATGCTGGTTAGCTGGAACTAGGAAGTTAGTGGTGTTTAATATGAGACCAGCATTACTGAGGTGAACTCTTCTGGAATGTGTTTTCCAAGAGTACAAGGAAGTAAGAATCCTCTTGGTAATATGTAAGAGTCACCAAGATGGTACTTGTTTAGAAGTCATGAAGGGGTCATGGAGTGCAGCTGAGCTTTGGCATTATGTAAGGCCAGAGAAGGCCATTGGTGAAGGTGCAGCCTCAATTGTAGTTGATAGGCAAGGACTGAAGGAGTCATGCAAAGAATTTGAGGCTTGGCACCATGAAGAGTGCCTATGAGAAACTATTGGTGAAGCCTAGTTGCAGTGGATGATCCCAGCATTTTGGAGATGCCAGTACCATGGGCTGACCATCAACAATGGCAGCAGAAATGGAATGGAGTAAGCTAGAGCATACAGTGCTTCAGAAGGCAGAACTGGAGAAATGACCCAAGTCCTTTGGAGGAGTCCAGAAGATCATATGGATCCCAGACAATGAAATAAGAATCTGTGAAGTTGAAGTTACTTTGGATATTACAAGATGTCCAAGATATCAGAGCTGTGGGATACCTACAGAGGAGAGTGGTAACAAGTGGAACCATCCTAAGAGAAATAAGTTTGTTGCAGTCAACAAAGATAAAAGGAGTTGGAGATCTGAAGATGGCTTTGACATCACAGAGTTTTGAGTTTGCCCAGCTGGTTTTCTATCTTGCCAGTATTTCCTCACTATAATGCTTTGAATGGTAATATATATCTTGTGATGTTGGAAGTATGTGATCTTCTTTTTGATTTTGATTTTATAAGTGATTACAGTTAAGAAATTGCATGAGTGTCTGAAAAGACTTTGAACTTTGGACTTTTTAAACATTGTTGAGACTGTGGGGATTTTTGAAGTTGGACTAAAGGTATTTTGTATCATGCTCTGGCTAGGTAGGGCCTCCATGGACTCAAGTGCTTTTACAAGCCAGTGGGGCCAGGGAGTGGAATGTGGTAGTCTGAATATATTTGGCCTATGGCAAGTGGCATTATTAAGAGGTATGGCCTTGTTGGAATAGGTGTGGCCTCGTTGGAGCAAATGTGTCACCATGTAGGTCTCCTAGTGCTCAAGCTTTGCCCTGTGCAGCAGATAGTCTCCTTCTGCCTGCCTTCGGATCCATATGTAGAACTCTCAATTCTCTCTGTGGTATGTGTCTGCATGGGTACTGCCCTGCTTCTTGCCATGATGATAATACCCTGAATCTCTGAAACTGTAAGCCAGATCTAACTAAATGTTTGCCTTTAAGAGAACTACCTTGGTCATGGTATCTCTTCATGGCAGTAAAACCCTAAGTAAGACGGGTAGATTTCTATTTGTGGAATAATTTGAGAAATATTGGCATGGACTCTCCTTTGAAATCTGGGACCAACTTGAGTGCCCTTGTGTTTAATGCATAGATATTTAGAATTATAATATGTTCTTGGTGTATGTGTCTTTTAATGAGTGCTGTAGTCAATATTCTATTGCTGTGAAAAGACACCATGACTGAAGCAAATCTAATAAAGGAAATCATTCAATTTGAGCTCTTCTGTCTCTCTTAAGTGTGTTTGTGTGTGTATGTGTATATATATTCTAGTATAACCATATACATTTTTGTAAACAAACTAGCTGGAACATTGTGGTTTGTTAAATATATAGGCTTATTTGGATGGGAGAATAGTGCTATCTCAATGAAACATATAATCTAATTTATGAATGCATGATGACTTTACACCAATTTAAATTTTTAATTTTTTAAGTAATAGTTTATACTTTTTGTGTAAAAGTTTTACTTTTTTGTTAAATTTATTCCTATGAAACCTATTTTGATGCTAGTGCAAGTTGCTTTATTAAATTAAAAATTTTGTTTGCTAGAGAATTATAAGGAGATGAGGTTATTTTGGAACATTAGGTTTCTTCTCTCATGCCACTTTACTTTTTCTCCTTTTTGTATATGTGTGAATGTTTAAAGATTTTCTGTATTTTATAAAAATTGGCAAGATTGTATCATTTAAAAATACAGTAACTTTTATTTCTTTTTCTCATCTATACATCTTTTATCTTTTTTCTTGTCCAATTGTCCTAAATAAGACCTCCAGTTTGCTATCAGATGCATATGTTCAATATCAACATCTTTATTTTCTTTCTGCTTTTTGAGAGTCAGACTTTGAACCTCACCATGAGTGTGATGTGAGCTGTGGGTTCTCTAGGAGG
>JADRCD010243523.1:0-12091 GCA_019843815.1 Montemys delectorum | reverse complement strand
AATCTCTATACCTAAGACTCAGGAACTACAAGCAAAATGTGAGAAGACTCTAAGAGGCAAAGGACCAGAATGACTTTTGTGAGATAATGTCTTCTATAAGTGATATCGAAGCTGCACTTAGGAGATCTTAATAATGCAATCACCTAAAGAAGACCTGCACAGTGACGACATCAGTTAATATGCCAATGTTGATGGAAATCTCACAAGGTCCTACCCCTAGATGAAGAGGTACAGATAAGTAATGGCTGCTGAGAGATGGAGAATTAGCTTTCTCCAGGGACAGGCTCCTGACATATTATCCAACCCTATGTTGTCAACCCTACACACACATATATGTAAGCAACACTAACTGGTCTCATGAGGCCGTCTTTACATATTTATAGATTGATCGATAGATAGATAGGTAGATAGATAGATAGATAGATAGATAGATCTATAGATACATAGATAGATAGATAGATAGATAGATAGATAGATAGATAGTAGATAGACACATAACAATAATAGGTAAAGATGAAGAAGTCATGAATTTGAGAGGGAATTAGAGGGGAAGATGGGTATAGAAAATATAAATATATAAATATATAAATGTAGTACTTACATATAAAATTTTTGCAAAAGCCAATTTAAATAAAAAAGAATTTCTAATTTTATTCAAACCATGGCATAGATTTGAGCAAAGCAGTAGAATCATTGGAATCTCAAGTATGGCCACACTGGTGATTATACTCTGGGAAAAGACTAGACAGGAGGGAAGTTGGGAGACTCTTGTCACCATCTATAGGACAAATGATGATGTCTTGGCCAGTGGAGTAGTAAGGGTAGTGTGTAGTGCTTGGTGTGTGCATTGACATGCAGGCAGAATAGCCAGAGCTGTCTAATAGCCAAAGAGACAAAGTTATCTCCAAGGACTTCACACAAAGGAAATGAGCCTTCAGTGACATTGAGATTTCAAAGCAGGTTTCACAGTTGGGGTAGGAATGGGAACAAAAGTAGTTATACTATATTGATGTAGAGTACTCGTCTGACATAAACAAATAAACCCAAATGCTTTCTGTCTGAAGCTCTCCAGACTGAAGGTCTCCCTCGAGGAGACCTGATAGCTCAAGGTATGCTTTCAAATTTAGATTCATAAGATGCAGCCTGCAAGTTGTTTTCTCATAGACTATCTCCTTTGAGCTTTGCAAGTCTACTCTTAGATAAGTAGAGCATCAATTTGAACTTTCATTTTACAGCATAAACTGGACCCAAAGGAAAATAATAGGACCTGGAGTTTCTTGTTCTTGGTCCTATGTCTCCTCTCCATGTATCCAGGGCTTTTAATTCAACTTTGTTTCCATTTCCACGGAAGGTGGCTATACTTTTTGGATTCTGAGAAGTAAATAGTCTCTGGACTCTGGGCTCAATCAAGATCTCAGGTGAGGGTTTTTTTTTATCTTGTTTTTTGTTTGTTTTTTTACAAATACATTCCAATGTCTGAATGACTAACTCATAAACAAAGAGTTAGAGGATAGCCTGATGCTAAGTTAGGGATTGTCTTTCTGTCTGTAGGTCTAATAGGAATTAACTTTCAGAGAGAGGTCTGCTTGTAAGGAACATCTTAATCCTCTTCTTTCTTTGGCTTTCCGAGCATTCTCCTTCCTAGGCTGTAGTGTAATCAGAGCTAGAAATGTCAGTCACATAAACCTCCACCTTCCCTGTGTATGGCCTTTCATGAGTTATCAGACTCAGCCCATGTCCTGACAACCTCTGGCTGCTCCCTCCTCTACTGTCCTAGTTCAGTACTCAGCATCTCTCACCTCCACTACTCTTACTGCCTTCCCACTGGCCTCTCTGCCACCTGGCTCCCTGCCTCTAATCTACTTTCCACAATCCAGCCAAAGGGCTTTCTAAATGCAAATCTAGTCCTATTAAAGACTGACCCTATTTAAAAACCTCCAGTGCTTCCAATTGCTCTTGGGATTAGGTCCAAGCTCTTTAGAATGGCATACCAGGACCCTCTAAATTTGCACAAGGGATATAAAAATGAAAAATATGCATTTCAGCTTCAATGAGCTCATGGTTTGGTTAGAGAGGTCAGTGCATATGTAAGTAATATAATGCAGTACTAAAATGTTCTAGGATTATGTGAAGATACAAACAATTAAAAGGCAAGATTGGAAATATCTATCATCATGTAAAATGTCACACTCCTGGGGAAACCATGTTTATGAGTACATCTTTAAAGACATCTGGGGTGACTATGTAATCATCTGCTCCCCACATTGGGAAGCAAAAGTTAAATTTTGTCTGATAGTTCCTACCAATCCACATATGTATACCTTGTACAGTGAGTGCAATTTTAGAAGAAATAAAGGACTTGTTGAGATGAGAATGATGTACATTTTGCTTTAACATCTACTTAGGCACACTCCTGAATGCGTAGGCTCCGATATCTAGCACTGGATCTCTTACAAGAAAGGATTAGTCTGATGAAGTAAGAAAAGTCCTCACATGGTTCCACTTTTGCTTCCCGCCTACGAAGCCCACGAGAACCCCTATAAACCCCTGCACAGTGTATCTGCTAATAACTACAAAACATGTGCATGAGAAGCATAACTTTCTGCTTGGGAAGGGAAGCACCACATACAATGTCATTTTACTCCCTGGTGATAACCTTGCCACAAAAGTCATCTCTGATCCATTGTTTTTCACTGTCTAGTTCTTAGAACACTAGTGCTGGGGGAACTCCTATGACCACACAAGCCTGGAAAGTTCTACATGTTATAATCTCCAAGTATTATATTGAAAAGAACATCTTAGCAATGCCAGTAAATGAAGCAATAAGTTTGTTTTCTTTCATTTAACTATATTAACAAAATGTATCTACCTAAGGACTCAGTCCGTCTTGCACCCGCTAATGATCATGGGGAAAATTATGACATCCTCATTGATTGAACAAGCCTAATTTAGGGTTAAGCACTAGTAAGTACTTCTTGCACTGTGCTTCCATTATGTCTTTTCAACATTTGATTAGCAAAGTTTTCCCGTATTATAGAAAAATCAATAATAACGCACCATTGAAAGCCAGCATCTCTATCCTCTCAGTTTGAGAATGATCATTTTGTGGTGTTCTGTTAGGTAGTTATTGTTTGTTTCTCCTCCTGCTAGATTGGTGCGCCATAATGAGAATTAATTTATTTTTATTTCACTAGAGCTTAGCAGACTAGCAGGTACATATGTCACTAACCACCAGAAATTTGTCCCAATGAAGAATCAATGGATAATCCACTCTTTCGAATCTTCTCACACTTTTTCCATGTCATAGAGACAGAGCTTCCAGGTGAGCGAAAGATGAGGCTGGCATCCCACAGCCTTAAGTCTGTAAAGCATCAACTAGAATAAGTCACAGATACTGAGATAGATCCTTGGTAGAGAGAGAGAGGAAACTGCAAATATCACCCTTGTGAGATGTTAAGTGCCCCACCCAACCCAAATCACTGCTCTCATCTCTGGACAGGGGATGCCTTTGAGATGAGACAGCTTTTGTCAGACCCAGGGAGCGCTCCTGGATGAAATGAACCCTAGAGCGGGTCTGCCAAGTCTTGCCCTGTGCTGGATTTTCTTTCTTCCCTTTGCAGGCTTCTTGATTTTGTGAGATTCTGCTGTCTCTTTCATTTCCCAAGACCTTTAGTTTCCACTCTGATTTTCATCAGCCCCATCTTTCACTCCAGGAAACCCAACCTATGACTATCCATTTTCTTCTTTCGAAATTGAAGATGGAAATGTGTTAAGATATGCCTTTGTGCCTTGATCCCTCAGTGTTTGTGGGTCTTAAGGAGGCAACAACCCTTCTGCCTTTTCTCTTTCTATATCTATAGCAACAAAGTCAAAAGTAACAAAATCTTAAACATCCTCAAATTTTGAATTTGCTTGACATTCCCTCCCAACGAATGCTACTGTAATGCTTGCAAGACTCTTTCTTGCAGTGGTTCTCTGCTCTGGTCTTTTTCTGCTCTATTCTTTCCACATCCCCTTTGATGTCTCCTCTCCTTGTAAGTTTAGAAGCAAAGGGGTAGGAGGTTATACCAAATCAATCAAGTGTGTTGAGCAAGGCTTCAGAAAGGCTTATGCCTGCTGTTTGCTTTTTTTGAACACGTTCTGCCATCTCCTCTTTTCTAAAGACACGGAAGGTTTCCCGTGGCCCCTAAGGTTGCCACATTTGTTCCAAGATCTGCACACTGCTTCTGAGCCATTCTGTTGCATTCATGCCAAAACAGCTTTCTTGCGCTTCTTGTCACAAGACTTGATGCTTCATAGTTTCCTTCTATAAGTATGTCCATGCTTTTTTCTGCCAACTTTTCTACAAGGTGTAAGTCCTTTTCTTGTTGGATTGCAATAGTTCATTATGTGTGTGTGTGTGTGTGTGTGTGTGTGTGTGTGTGTGTGTGTGTATCTCAGGTGTTTGCCTTTTAATTTAGTTATTATTTCAGTTTTTTCCTTTTTTAAAAAATAGAGTTTTTTCTCAAATACTATATCCTCATTTCAGTTTCCCCCCCCCTCTACTCCTACAAGCTCCTTCTAACCTCCCTTCCCATCTGGATTTGCTCTCTTTCTGTCACTAGAAAACAAACAAGTTTCTAAGGGGTAATAATACAATAAAATAAAATATAATAAGATATAACAAAAATTAACACACTGGAATTGGATAAAGCAGATAAACAGAAGGGAAAGAATTCAAGGGAAAGGACAAGAATCAGACAGCCATGCATATGCACACTCAGGAATCGTGTAAAGGCCTAAACTGCAAGCTATCATATCTATGCAGGGGACCTGGCACAGGTACATGACAACCTTTTGCTTGGTTCCCTAGTCTCTGAGAGTTCATAAGAGCACTGGTCATGTTGACTTAGAGGATCTTACACTCTTGGTGTCCTCCATCAGCTCTGGCTTTTATACTCTTCCTGCCCCGTCTTCTGCAGGGTTCCCTGAGCCCAGAATGGCAGGATTTAATGGAGATATTCTGTTTATAAATGAGTATTTCAAGGTTTTTCACTCTGCATGATGTCTGGCTGTGGGTCTCAGTTATTTTTCCCCATCTGCTCCAGGAGGAAGCTTCTCTGATGATGGCTAAGCAAGGCACTAAAGCAAAATATCATTAAGAGTCATTGCTACATTTGTTTTTGTTCTTTAGAGAAGTAGTTTTTGGTTTTACCCAAGATCCCTTAGGCATCTAGTCTCAGTTTTTTTGGCTACCCAAGCACTGTAGGATATGAGTTCCATCTTGCAGAATGGGCCTTAAGTTCAATCAGATATAATACAATAAAATAAAATATAAGATAAAACAAAGATTAATGCACTATAGTTGGATAAATCAGACAAACAAAGGAAAAGAACTTAAGAGAAATTACAAGAGTCATATACCCACTCATATGCACACTCAGGAATCCCATAAGAACACTAAACTTGTACAAGCTCTGTGACTATATCTTAGTGTATCTTGAAGACAGGACAACACTGTAGATCAAAGCACTTGTGGCTAGATTGGTGTTTATGTTTCTCTTTTGGTAGTACACAGAGTACCTTTCCATACCAAAGACAGTAGAATGTAGGGATGAAGACTTTATATAGTCACCAGCTCAGGTTCTCCATGCTCAATGAATTGGATGTTTATTCAGGAATAGGGCCTTGCTGTCAGTTTGTAGAGAACAACCTATAATCTTGGCAACAGTCTAGGTTGCTTGGGGATTTCCATGAGACATCTTTGGCCAACAACTCAATTAGATGAAACCCAAATCTAGCACTGGAATCTTTATTTGGTGACAAGAGATGTTTACTTTGGACTCTGTCTTCCTCATTATTGAGTGATTTCATTTAGACTGCCTTCATGAATGTATATATTTTAGGAAGGCTCTACTCTTTTAGATTTCTTTACCACACCTCAAATGTCCCTTATTTGTAGCCATTTCTCCCTGTGTTCCCTACCTTGTCTCCTTTCCCAACCCTTTCCCACTTGATCCCTCCATTCCAGGCCCTCTCTATCCCCAGCCAACAACATTTCATTTCCTGTGGAGATCTATTCTTCCCCATAATCCCTTACTCTATACCTAACCTCTGTGGTTCTATAGATTGTAGCTTGTTTGTCATTGACTTGACAGCTAATATTCACATATAAGTGAATATATACTATACTTGTTTTTCTGGGTCTCGGTTAACTCACTCAGGATAATGTTTTACTAGTTCTATCCATCTACCTGGAAGTTGATTTTTGAAAAAATAGCTGAGTAACAGTTTGTTGTGTAAATGTACTATATAGGATACATTATATATTTAAGATATATAATATAGGACATATATAATACACACTATATTTATATATAATATATCATGTACAAATATCATATAGATATATCTTATATATGTATATTATATACATGATATATGTATATTTGTTATCTGTATATATATTCTATTCTTCTGTTGACAGACATCAAGGTTGTTTCCAGCTGGCTATTATAAATACAGCAGCAATGAACATTGTTGAACTAGGGTCTCTGTGGTAGGATGAAGTATTGTTTGGGTACAGAGCCAAGAGTTTTATAGTTGGATCTTGAGGTAGATTGATTCCCATCTTTCTGAAGAACTGGTATACTGATTTCCATACTGGTTGTACAAGTATGCCAGCCCACCAGCAATGGATAAGTGTCTCCCTTATTAAACAATCCTTGCCAGCATGAACTGTCATTTGTTTTATTGATCTTAGCCATTCCAGGAGGTGTAAGATGGAATCATAAAGTAGTTTTAATTTGAATTTCCCTGATGGCTAAGGATATTGAACATTTCTTTAAGTGTTTCTCAGTCATTTGAGTTTCCTCTTTTGAAAATTCTCTTATCTTCTTTTGAGTTCTTTATATATTTTGAATCTCAGATTTGTAATTGGAAAAAATCTTTTTCTCTTCTGTAGACTACAACTTTCTTGAAATAATAGTGTCATTTTCTATGCAAAAGCTTTTCAGTTTCATGAAGTTCCATTTATTAATTGTTGATCTTCTTACCTTTGCTAATATTGTTCTGTTCATAAAGGTATGTTTAATTCATTCATTCTAATTTGAGTCCTCTTGATTTCCTTCAATTGTCTCTTTGCTCAATCTAATACTTCAAGTATGGATCAGAAAGTCTTTTCCTGATGAGTTCAAGGCTATTCCCCCACTTTCTCTTCTATCAGGTTCAGAGTACCTAGTTTTATGTTAAAGTCCTTGATCCATTTGGAGTGGAATTTTGTGCAGGGTTATTAGTATTAATCTACTTGTACTCTTCTTCATGGAGCCATTCAGTTTGACCAGCACCATTTATTGAAGGTGTTGTCTTTTTTTCCAAGTATGTATTTATATCATTTATATCTTCTTTATCAAATGTAAGGTGTGCATAAGTATATGGATTTCTGTCTAGATCTTCAGTTGACTCCATTGATCAGTGTGTCTGTTTTTTATGCTAAAGCGTTCTGTTTTTATTATTGTAGTGCTCTAGTACAGCCTTGAAACCATAGACGGTGATACCTCCAGTAGTTCTTTCATTATTCATGATAATGTTAACTACCTTGTTTTCGGTTGTTGTTTGTTTGTTTGTTTGTTTGTTTTGAGGGGGTAGGGTTGTTTTTGTATTTCCATATGAACCTAAGAAATGACTTTTCAAGATCTGTGAGAAATTGTTGTGGAATTTTGATGGGAATTTCATTGAATCTGTAGATTTCTTTTGGTAGAACAGCCATTTTCACTATATTAATTCTACTTATCCATGAGTGGGAGATCTTTCCAACTTCTGATATCGTTTTTACTTCCTTTCTTCAGTGTCTTAAAGTTCTTATCATACAAGTCTTTCATTTGCTTGGTTATAGTTACCAATGGTATTTTATATTATTTTAGGCTTTCATAAATGGTATTATTTCCCTGATTTCCTTTTCAGTACATTCGTCATTTGTACATGGAAAAGCTACTGATCTTTATGAGTTAATTTTGTATCCTGCTGCTTTGCTGAAAATGAAACTGTAGTGAGACTTTCCTGGAAAAATTTTTAGGGTTACTATCATATCATCTCCAAATAAAGGTATGTTGAATTTTTTCTTTCCAATTTCCATCCTCTTGCTCTTCTTCAACTGTCTTTTTGCTCTAGTTCATACTTCAAGTACTGTGCTAAATTGGTATTGATAAAGTGGACAACCTTGTCTTGTTCCTAAATTTAATAGAACTGATTGATTTGAGAGTTTGCCCATGTAGGTTGATGTTTTCTATAGGCTTGCTATAAATTGCTTTTAGTATGTTTAGTTATATCCCTTGTATCCTAATCTTTCTAAGAGTTTTCTCAGGAAAAGGTATTGAATTTTTTTCAAAGATATATATATATATACATGTATGTATATATATACATATATATATACATATATACACACATATATATATTGGCATCTAATGAGGCATCATGTGGGTTTTGTGCTTCAATTTGTTTATATGGAGGTGAGATGGTTTGAATATGCATGACCCGTGGGAAGGGGCACTATTAGGAAGTGTAGCTTTGTTGAAATAGGTATGGCCTTGTTGGCTTAATGGTGTCACTCTATAGGAGGGATTTGAGGTCTCCTGGGGTTCAAACTCTGCTCAGTGCAGAAGACAATCTCCTGCCTGCCTTCAGATCCAGATGTATAACTCCCAGCTTCTTCTCCAGTATCACATCTGCCTAGATCCTGCTATGTTTATTATCATGACGATAATGAACAATTTCTGACATTGTAAGCCAGCTTCCACTAAATATTTGCTTTTATAAGAGTTGGTTTGGTCATCATGTCTATTCGCAGCAATAGAACCATAACTAAGATAGAAGGTGCTACTAGGAGAGGGTTATTGCTGTTTTAAGCCTGACTATGCTTTTATTTGGAAGAATGTGGATTTGGGGGCTTTGGAAAGCAGTGAAGTACTTTGAGTGTGGCTCAATGGTCTATCTTAGTAGAAATATGGAAGACATTGGTGCTGAGGGTGATTTGAACTTGGGAACCTGGTTTAAAATGTTTCAGAGGAGAAGAATTTTAGTATGGTGCTTAAATATTTTTCTTGTAATACTTTGTTGAAGAATATGACTGATATTTGCTCTTGTTCAAAGAGTCTACCTGAAGCTAAGGTAAAGAAATTTAGATGAATTGCATTGACACATTTGCATAAAAAATTATGTTAGACTTTGTCCTATGGTCCACTCTTATGAGGAGTATTTTGATTAAGCATAGCAAACTTGGAAAAAAACACAAAATTATTCAAAGTTTAAAAGGATACAAGGAAGTGAATTTGAACTAAATTTTGTGTTCCAGGAAATTAAATGGAATTAAAGGAGTGGTGACCTAGGGGCAAGATACCACACAGGCAAATTTATTTTTTATAGGTTTGCAGTTGAACAAGGGATAGTTATATCATGTTAGATATTACTATGACCTGGTTCTTGTCCTCACTTGGACATAAGGGGATATGATGGGGTGTCAAATTGACAAAGGATTGATTGTGATGGCTATTCTCTGTTGTTAACTTGACTATATCTGGAATGAACTACAATGCAGAACTTATAAGGATCTTATAAAAAGGAGTTAAAGAAAAGCTTAGATCCAGACATGGTGATATACACCTTTAATCCCAGCACTCAGGAGACAGAGGTAAGTAGATCTCTGAATTCAAGGTCAGTTTTCAGAGCAACTTTGAAGACATCCAAGCTTGGGAAATGAGGAATGTAATAGAACAAAGGGGCCATAGTCCAGCCCCAGCAGACAGCAGAACTTGGGAGCTTTGGCTGTGGCTCTGGCTTTAGAGTCAAGCTCTGAAGGGGTTACTGAGACAATTGATGCTGGTTAGCTGGAACTAGGAAGTTAGTGGTGTTTAATATGAGACCAGCATTACTGAGGTGAACTCTTCTGGAATGTGTTTTCCAAGAGTACAAGGAAGTAAGAATCCTCTTGGTAATATGTAAGAGTCACCAAGATGGTACTTGTTTAGAAGTCATGAAGGGGTCATGGAGTGCAGCTGAGCTTTGGCATTATGTAAGGCCAGAGAAGGCCATTGGTGAAGGTGCAGCCTCAATTGTAGTTGATAGGCAAGGACTGAAGGAGTCATGCAAAGAATTTGAGGCTTGGCACCATGAAGAGTGCCTATGAGAAACTATTGGTGAAGCCTAGCTGCAGTGGATGATCCCAGCATTTTGGAGATGCCAGTACCATGGGCTGACCATCAACAATGGCAGCAGAAATGGAATGGAGTAAGCTAGAGCATACAGTGCTTCAGAAGGCAGAACTGGAGAAATGACCCAAGTCCTTTGGAGGAGTCCAGAAGATCATATGGATCCCAGACACTGAAATAAGAATCTGTGAAGTTGAAGTTACTTTGGATATTACAAGATGTCCGAGATATCAGAGCTGTGGGATACCTACAGAGGAGAGTGGTAACAAGTGGAACCACCCTAAGAGAAATAAGTTTGTTGCAGTCAACAAAGATAAAAGGAGTTGGAGATCTGAAGATGGCTTTGACATCACAGAGTTTTGAGTTTGCCCAGCTGGTTTTCTATCTTGCCAGTATTTCCTCACTATAATGCTTTGAATGGTAATATATATCTTGTGATGTTGGAAGTATGTGATCTTCTTTTTGATTTTGATTTTATAAGTGATTACAGTTAAGAAATTGCATGAGTGTCTGAAAAGACTTTGAACTTTGGACTTTTTAAACATTGTTGAGACTGTGGGGATTTTTGAAGTTGGACTAAAGGTATTTTGTATCATGCTCTGGCTAGGTAGGGCCTCCATGGACTCAAGTGCTTTTACAAGCCAGTGGGGCCAGGGAGTGGAATGTGGTAGTCTGAATATATTTGGCCTATGGCAAGTGGCATTATTAAGAGGTATGGCCTTGTTGGAATAGGTGTGGCCTCGTTGGAGCAAATGTGTCACCATGTAGGTCTCCTAGTGCTCAAGCTTTGCCCTGTGCAGCAGATAGTCTCCTTCTGCCTGCCTTCGGATCCATATGTAGAACTCTCAATTCTCTCTGTGGTATGGTGTCTGCATGGGTACTGCCCTGCTTCTTGCCATGATGATAATACCCTGAATCTCTGAAACTGTAAGCCAGATCTAACTAAATGTTTGCCTTTAAGAGAACTACCTTGGTCATGGTATCTCTTCATGGCAGTAAAACCCTAAGTAAGACGGGTAGATTTCTATTTGTGGAATAATTTGAGAAATATTGGCATGGACTCTCCTTTGAAATCTGGGACCAACTTGAGTGCCCTTGTGTTTAATGCATAGATATTTAGAATTATAATATGTTCTTGGTGTATGTGTCTTTTAATGAGTGCTGTAGTCAATATTCTATTGCTGTGAAAAGACACCATGACTGAAGCAAATCTAATAAAGGAAATCATTCAATTTGAGCTCTTCTGTCTCTCTTAAGTGTGTTTGTGTGTGTATGTGTATATATATTCTAGTATAACCATATACATTTTTGTAAACAAACTAGCTGGAACATTGTGGTTTGTTAAATATATAGGCTTATTTGGATGGGAGAATAGTGCTATCTCAATGAAACATATAATCTAATTTATGAATGCATGATGACTTTACACCAATTTAAATTTTTAATTTTTAAGTAATAGTTTATACTTTTTGTGTAAAAGTTTTACTTTTTTGTTAAATTTATTCCTATGAAACCTATTTTGATGCTAGTGCAAGTTGCTTTATTAAATTAAAAATTTTGTTTGCTAGAGAATTATAAGGAGATGAGGTTATTTTGGAACATTAGGTTTCTTCTCTCATGCCACTTTACTTTTTCTCCTTTTTGTATATGTGTGAATCTTTAAAGATTTTCTGTATTTTATAAAAATTGGCAAGATTGTATCATTTAAAAATACAGTAACTTTTATTTCTTTTTCTCATCTATACATCTTTTATCTTTTTTCTTGTCCAATTGTCCTAAATAAGACCTCCAGTTTGCTATCAGATGCATATGTTCAATATCAACATCTTTATTTTCTTTCTGCTTTTTGAGAGTCAGACTTTGAACCTCACCATGAGTGTGATGTGAGCTGTGGGTTCTCTAGGAGG
>JADRCD010243519.1:0-13901 GCA_019843815.1 Montemys delectorum | reverse complement strand
TATGCAAATGGCTCAGAGAAGTTAATTAGACCTTCAGGACCAAACCAAAACAAGGCCCATTAATATTAATACATGTTTACTCAAGTTCTTTAATAATCTTTCTGGTAGGAACTGGAGTGCTTTTTGGCCTCATAATCATTGGTGTTACACTCTGGGTGGCTCTTGACTGTAGGACACAGTCTTGTGTCAAGGGGGATTTTTTTAGTAGTCGTGTCTGCTTTCTATCCACTAGAGGCCAGTAGCACACCACCTCCAAGTCAGAACAAGCAAAGGAAAAAATTTTCTAGATATTGCCAAACTTCTTCCAGGGCACAAGAGTGTCCCAGTAGAGAAATTTCCTCAATATTATATTCTACCTTGATCCCACAGGTTGCACAGTGAATTCTAATATTATTTAGATCAGTATATTCAAAAGAAGAGGCTTAAGCACCCTAACTGGTCTGGCTTCTGCCTAGGTGTGCAAAGCCCCACCGGGATTGCTGTTCAGCACCCCTGCAGCTAGGACATGAACCGGTCAGCTTTATGGTCTAGTCCTTCCCTTGCTTAACCTCTCCATTCAGAGGTTTGTTCCTCTACATTAAAATTCTAAGAAAGAAGCAATGTTCAGGAGTCTGGGGGTGGGGGACCAAAAAACCAAAAACAACCCCCAAAATGTGCTCACTTGTTCGTCCACCCTCTGTATTCAAAGCACATCACAAAGACAAAAACAGAAGAACTGGAGATTGAGGCAGAAAGAAACTGGCAGGCTTGCATCTGCTACAGCTTTTGGAAAACAAAACTGTTGTCTGTGAGTGTTTCCTTATGAGGAGAAGAGCTACAGCTCTGTTGTAAAATACAGCCTTATGTATCGGGTAAGAACTAATGTATGCATTGAAAATGGAGGGCACATGGAGCACGGTGTACAAAGTGCCCCCTAAGACCTACGCAGTTATCATTCGTACCTATTTAAACTTCCTTGCATGATTCAGAGTAAACTTCCTTGCATGATTCAGAGTCCCACTACACTTAGTTCAGCTTCTTGTAATGTTGCAGCTTAGCCCGAGTAGCAACAGTGGCTGCTGCTTCTCTGTATGAAAATGTCCCACACAGCTACTTTGGTTTGTCTCATTCAGTCTCATCCCATCACCACTTTATTAAGCACCTGTTCTATGCCAAGCACTGGTATCTATGCTGGACAGGAACACTAAAGGCAGAATATATACTGAGGAATTCTTGTGTGATCTTGATTTAGCTACATTAAATACATTAAGATCAATTTATTTTATATATGTGTGTGTGTGTGTGTGTGTGTGTGTGTGTATAAAATGTTTTGTGGTACTGAGAATTGAACCTCATGCATGCTAGGCAAATATATTTAGAAAATATACCCTTTAAGACATGGCTCTGTGGTTAAACAAAACAAAACAAAACAACACAATAACAATAACATCCTAAACTTGTTTCTATATAATATTTTCCATGCTCTGTCAAAACCAAAATACCTACGCTCTTAATGTTTTTAGGCTTCATGGAAAAAAAAATTCAGCAATTTTTATTACATTCTAGCTAAGTAAGGAAACTTGGATGAAGACTGAAAATAAAATGTATTTAGTTATTTACTGTAAAGTGGCTGACAATTCAAGTAGATCAAACCAAGCTAAAAGATTACGCCATTCTAAATAAGATGAGGAGGTGTTGCTGCTCTACTCATTTACTAAGAAAATGCTCCTAACTGCCAGGCAGCAAGCGCTATGACCGACTCTGTCTGTTTCTAAATAAATACTCACATCACTCCTGTTTTTGGCATTTGTTTTAGCCAGAACTATGTCCATGGTGTCAGGGATGCTGGTGAACTTATTTCTGTCTGCAGGTTGGCGGTATTTCTTCTCACTGATGATTTCTGAAGCCCTCTTGTTCTTTTCTGCTTCCAAGGAACCCAGGGGACTCCATCCTATGCCTCTCAGCCACTCTAGGTCAGACTTATACATATTCTAGGAAAGGACAAAACAAGCCATCAAAACCCATCTTCCCCTTCACCATGACTAGCAGAGATGCTAGCTAGCTACAGACAGGTGTGTTTGAGATGGTCAATGATAATTCTTCTTTCTAGTCTGTTTTTTTCTCACATAAATGGCTACTCATATGTGGAATGATTTTAAGTAATCAAATTTGATAGGCACTGACCTCACTTTGCAGCTCATAGACCTTTTTAGCTTGGATGACATCATTCTGGTCAGGCAAGCAGGTCCACTGGTGTAGGTAGTTCTTGTAGTCCACGTCACTGACTAAGGCTTGGCACTTCTTGGCCAGCACCACACCCAGCATGTCCACTGGGCTGGTGTATTTGGTTTTCCACTTCTCAAAGTCTTTCTTGTATTCTCTTTCACTCTGCATTTTGGCTACATTCATCGATAACACAAGCTTTGGGTCATCTTGAACACTCTGGAATCCAATATGGTGTCCCAGTTGTTTCCGGTAGCCTTGTTTATATTTAAACTGAAATCAGGAAACAGAGTCTTTTTAATAACATAAACAAAAAGCTGTTAAACTCACCTTACTTTATTGCTATACTTTCCTCCAAAAACGGATATGAAAATGATTTCTGAGCTAACCTAATGGAAAGTGTTTTTGTCCGTAAGTTAGTTCTGCTTAATTAGCTCTGTTCAAAGAATGTAATGCAGCCAAGTATCAAGAAAGATTATTGTGAGAAATTGTTCTATGTAAAGGCAGAAATATGTGCCAGACATTGTTGTCTGACTTCAGAATAACATTTAGCAAAATGCTTGTTCCATGCTTATGAGAAAAACAGGGGCTGAATGGCAGAGAAGAAACTATGAAGATGTATGATCTGGTGAACAAGCAAAAATATAGACTGGAGAATTTTTACATGATTATATCATTATATCATATGACTACATTGGAATCTATATCTTATAGGCACAGATGGGAATATGTTGGTATGTTAGTTGGAAACAAAGCTCCACAAGAACTCAACATCTTGTCAAGTAGGTGAAAATAAACTATATAGATTTAAGATAACCAAAGTAAAATCCAGTCCTTAGCTCTAGTTAGGGAAATTACATTACTACTAAATGACCGCAACATGGCTAAGAAGTGCAGTGGCAGTTATTTAATGTCAGGCACTAAACACATAGTAGAACTCACAATATGGGCTCCGCTCCCTCAGATCACATATATTTAAACTATTCTGGACTTTAAGGTGTCTATACCATCGCAGTAGTTAATCTGCATTGTCAACATGATTGGATATAGAATAAAAGATTGAAGGCACACCTTTGGGTGTATCTATAAGGGTAGTTCCAGATGGAAAAAGACCCACTCTACATATGGGTCATAGGGTCCCATGGACTTAGGGCCTGGACTGAATGAAAAGGGAAAGAGAGAGAGAGGCGGAAGGGGTTCAGCTTTCTGGTCTTCATATCTGGCTTGCAGTGATGTAAACTGGGGTGCTCAGAACGCCTTCTTTGCCAGGATGGATGAAGCCTTGGAAACTGTGAGTAAAAATACTAGTCTTGTCTTGCTTCTGTGAGGTGTTCTGATCACAATGATACAAAAGCTACCTGACACAGCCCTTCATTTGGACAGCCTGGCAAAAATTGCTTTTAAAAAGTGAAGCACAGATAAGCACATACCAGAAGCTCATTTAAGTTGGCCTGAGCTCCTGTAGCAACAAAACACTAAAATGTTAAGACGATGAAACAAACAAACAAACAATCACAAATGGAATGAACTGCCAATAGAAAGTTATTGTAGTTATAAGACCAAAACCAAAGGAGAACAAAGAAACTGGAATGTTTCAAGAAATGTTAAGTAGAAGAAAAAAAAATAAGCTACATATATTCCAGAATATAGACTTAAAGCGCATTATAAAATACCATATACAAACAGAAAGAAGTCTGACAATAGCTGAGCACAACCCAACTGAGAAACCACCTGCTCTGCAGGATCATGGAAGTCCTCTGCTTGTGAGTAAAAGGCAGAATATTGGGCGAGAGATTGAACTGAACAACCTTTCTATCTTCCAACTCTAAACTCCATTAGTTTAACTTACTAAATTACATACTTAAAACCTACCTCTAACTCTATGAAATGTTACAGATACAAAAACCATTTGAAGCTGAGAGAGAATACAGTTTCTTTTGTGGTGGGAAAGTTCATAGGTAGCCAAATTAACTGTAAAGTTTCAAGTGGATTTGCAAGAAGAGGAATGGGGGAGATATTGGCCATTGGGCTGCCTGGAAATTATTGATGCCCTTTCAATTACTACATTATCGTTAGCATATAACACTAAATGCAAATGAGTTTGCTTTATCCATGTACTCAGGATAATTTTGGTTTGATTTAATGAGGTCTTGATCCAAAAGCCAGAGAGTTCAAATTATTTCCTGGTAGTTTTGAAGTATCACAGTTAAATTAAATAGACTTTCCCCTTATATCCTTTGAATTTCTTGTCAGATTCTATTTTTAGGCTCTATTCCTCCTCGTCTAGGTTAGCCTATATGTGGAAGCAAATATTGAGGTTGCTTTGTTTTGTTTTTTGTTTCTTTTTGACACAGGATCTTACTATGTAGCTTTGGCTGTCTTAAAACTTACTATGTAAGCCGGGCGGTGGTGGCGCATGCCTTTAATCCCAGCACTTGGGAGGCAGAGACATTTCTGAGTTCGAGGCCAGCCTGGTCTACAGAGTGAGTTCGAAGACAGCCAGAACTATACAGAGAAACCCTGTCTCGAAAATGCCAAAACAAACAAACAAACAAACAAACAAAAACTTACTATGTAGATCAGGATGGTCTCAAACTCTGTAATAGAGATTTGCCTGCCTTTGTCTACTGAGTTCTGGGAATAAAAGCATAGGCCAATATGCCCATTTTCCAAATCATTGTTTGTTTCAAAGGTTTTAAGAGGTAATGTGTCCCTATAAAATTCTGGTAACTAATTCCTCTAAAACCAATATCCTTTGCAGTTTTTATAACTATAACTTAAAGAAATTAACACACACATACATACATACATACATACATACATACATACAGAGAGAGAAAGAGAGAGAGAGAGGGAGAGAGAGAGAGAGAGAGAGAGAGAGAGAGAGAGAGAGAGAGAGAGAGAATATGCTTCTATCACAGTGCACATGCGGAAGTCCTGTGGGAGTCATTTTCGTCCTTCTATCATGTGGATCTCTAGGATCAAACTCAGGCTGTTAGGTTTGGCAGCAGCTAGTATCACAATAAAGCAGCTCCCATAAGTTATTATATTTATTTATTTCCTTGTATGTATGTGTACATGTATGGATACACATGCCATGGTAGATATGTGGAGGTCAGAAGACAATTTGTGGGAGTCTGTTCTCTTCTACCATGTGGGCTTCAACTCAGATTGTCAGGCTTTCCAGTAAGTTCATTGGCCCACAGAGCTCCCTCACCCACCCAAGATCATCTGAATTTCTTCTAGTTAGTTTTTTGGATTAGCAAATTGAATTATTTATTTGTATGCAAGTGAAATATAACTTATAAAAATACTTAGCAAATATGGGAAACATATATAGGGTGTCACCAAAAGGTACATCTTTTCCAGCCATATATGGAATATGCCCTTTGGAGCACAAATGGCATTTTTCTATAAACCAGATCTCTGGATAGCCAAGAGAATGTAAAGGGAAACTTTCTGAATTTTTAATGCCTATAGCTAACTTTATAATTATGCAAGTATAAGGAAGGGCTAGATTAAAGTGATGATGCATAATTTTCAGACATATGCAGGTAAAAACTATCAACACCTGCTTGCTAAAGTTGATTTATTATCTGGGTGAATTTGTGTAAAGGAGACAAATAGAAAACAAGAATATTAATTTTAGGCAAAGCATAAAAAAAACCTCCACAATATCTAGTTTCTTTGTAATATCTGGAACAATACCTTATTGTAATGGGTCTTAGAGGGACTCAGGCCCACTGGGTGATTAGAAAAGCCCACTTTGATGTTGGGGGGGGCAGAGGAGACAATTCTGAGTAAATATGGTAGAAAGAGCTGAAGGAATAGAAGTACACTTCAAAAATAACCAACACTACATCTCTCACCAAGCTGAAAATACATTCCTCTACCCATACCAGGACTTACGTCACTAGCAATGTCCCTTGATGTTTTGGCTAGCTGGACAGAAATCGCATCAACAGGGAGATCATAGCCTTTCTTCAGAGCCTCTTCCCAGCCAAGTCTATAGAATTTCTGCAAAGTAAAGAGACTCTTTAGCACTATTCATCCTTTATTAAAATCACAGACACAACAAAGTATATCTAGAGAGTGGATACAGAACCCTAAAATCATCATCTACCCTGACTCTAAACACATGCAAAACCAAGCGGTGACTGGATAGGAGTAGACTCAGCACTGGTATAGCCTTATGTGATCTAGCTTTCTTTTTTGTTTCATTTGAGGGTGATGATGTATTTGAACAAAGCTTCCACTATTTAGCAACCATCTGGCCCTATTATGTTTATAAGGTACCTTTCACCCTGTAGTCAACAACAGCTTTAAACATTGACATTAAAATAATTAAAAAAAACAATCAGATCACACAATTTCAACTACCTACATGTTAATAGTAGTTACAACCTTTTGTAAGTTGCAATAAATGTGCTAGCTGTTCTAGTCAAATTTGTTGGAGGTGTGTTAAAAATCACCATAGCAAAATAGTCATCTAAGACATTCTATGTGCTGGGTACTGTTCTGGGCACCTTAAGGAGTTTTTCATGTGTAATCCAATGCTGCAGGTCATGATTTTAGTAGTGAAAGAACCAGACATCAGAGTAGGTGACTCATTCAGAATCAAACAACTCACAGATGCCAAAGCCAGACTCCTATTGGGTCTGTTTGACCCAATTTTATGTTTTAATAATTATCTATGACAACTCTAGTTTGTGCCAAAGTACAATGAAGCTACAGCTGGAACAGATGTAGTGTCAGGAGCCATCTAGCAAAGGCTACAAGCTAGCAGGTGATCTTCCAGAGATGTTTCCCCATGGAACAACGAAAGAGCCTTTGAGAGGCAAGGCCCAAAGGACAAAATCTCAGGAAATGATTCCTGAACCTGATATGCCTTTCCTGTCCTTATAAAATTAATATTATATAATCCCTGGGCACTAGCCCACCCTATTGGGCAGAATTCTGCAGATCAACAAAGATGTACTGTCTTGTAGTGATGCTATATAGACAAGGAGACGACTCCTTAATGCTTAATGATTCTAGAAGAATTCCTAAAATTACACTAGTAATTATTAAGTCCTTTAAATTAGGACTGCTATTAAAGCCCTCTCTGATATGAAAACTGCAATTAGGACTCTGCCAGTCCACCCGTCATGAGTTAATTTCTTCTGAGATAGAAAGCAGGCATTTACAACTTAGAACACATTCCTAGAGGCTTTAAAATAATTAACCAAAGGTCATAAAGGGAACTAATAATTTAAAGATAAAAAAGACAGAAGATAAATATTGACTGGGTTTATCTATATACAACTTCAATGCTAACTTAGTCACAAGAATTATGGATTTTTAACTTTCAATAAACCTGTGGAGCTAGTGACAGAAAAGAAATGTCTAATTAGATAGATACTCTGAAAGGAAACACATGTAAACATCTTTGTTGTAAACTTCTTATTTGATTTATGATTGGAATTTATGTTTGAACTTTTAGTGAACTGTTGTAAAACAGGATGCTTGGAAAAAACCATGTGATCCAGAAGAGATGCAGAAGCGAGCAATACACAGAGTGCAGAAGGGGGGACGAAGAAGAAGCTGTTGAGGTAGCAGAAAGAGCAGGCAGGTTTCCTCTTACCATTGAACAGAGTAGATCTTCTCCTAACAGCTAGGCAGGCTTAGTCTTACTAAAGAAGATAAAGCTTTTTTTCTTACAGACTTGGGTTTAATTCATTTAGCCCTAAAAGGGTCTCTTCTTTATGCAGTAAGAATTGGAGATCATTTTTCATCCAGAATGAGTGAACCCTTTCTGCACTGGCACTTGGACTTTTGCTCCAGATGTATATGTGAGTATGGACGTGTATGTGTATATGTATGTGTATATGTGTGTGTGTGTGTGTGTGTGTGTGTGTGTATGTGTGTGTCTGTGTGCACGCATGTGTGTGGGTGCGTGTGTGTGTACGCGTGTGCGCGTGTGCGTGTGTGCGTGTGTGTGTGTGTGTGTGTGTGTGTGTGTGTGTGTAAAGTATGAGTATAAGTAAGTAGCTGAGCCCAACAGGAGTGCACGAAGGTGTAAGAGTATGTGTCTATGAATTTGTATATATTTATATACAAATGTGAGTTTGTGCATGTTTGCTTATGTAAAGCTTTTCCAACTCTAAGCGGTGACTCTCTTTGCATGGCTCAATAAAAGTTTATTATTTCAGGGCTGAAAAAGTGAGAGGTGAAGTGAGAAAGAAGCAGGTGAGAAAGAAGCCCTATCAATTAATCCTTTACTTAACCCCCTGCTGTTTGATTTGTCCAGAGGCCTGCAACTTCTGGCTTCAGAGTAACTTAGAATCAAGACAGGTAAATCTTGTTACAGAGAGCAACTTAATGTTTTGCAAGACCAAGTCTTGCCCCACTATTCTTTCCCCTAGGCTGCTTCAAAGAGGCAGGGGCGAGGGGGCACTGAGTTCCCTGAACAGCTCCTGCCTCCTCCCAGCACATAGCTGAGGCTCATGCTCCTACAATAGTGTAAAAGCCTTCTAGAATGAAGAGTTTGACTGGCTCAATTGTTTCAACATTTACAGAAGTTATTTTCTATTACATCAGGTTTTTAACTTAGTACGTTTTGAGACAAAACATGCCATTAATGTACATGCATTCTTTACCTGACTGTAAAGTGTTTGATTCTGTTTGGCTTGCAGAATGTCTGGTGTATCAGGCATCACATGAATCTTGGTTTTATCTTTATTCCAGTCAACAGTATATAAATGCTAGAGAGTGAGGGAAGGAGATCTTTTAAGTCTGAATAATGGTTAATGATAAATAGGAAGGAAAATAAAATATTTGAATGCACTTAGTTTAAAGTAGAAAACGGTAAGGAAAGATAAGACTAAGAAGAGAAATAAAGACCAAATTCATATTTCTTTAAAAAAACTTTATACACACATTATATATGTATATATATGTACATGTACATATACATATATACACATATATGTATATGTATATATATATATATTTATAATACAAATCTAGCTAGCTATCAGTTACCTTGAACTTCCCATCATCTTGCTCAGCCTTCTAATTGATAGGGTTTGGGTGTGTCCTCTCACACCTCGCTTTAATGTCAGATTTGGAAAAATAACATTTTGCATCTTTTCCATCTTTAGAAATGGAATGAAAGTACTTAGGATATATGCATTGAAAGTGTAAGCAATCCTTTAACCCATGAGAAGATGAGGGAAGGCACTGTAAGAGATGGACATTAAAACGTCCCAGGACAACGTTGTGTAATCACTTTCCACTTCCTAGAAATGGGGACCTGAGTTCAACTCCCTAAGTAAGGGCCATAGCCTTTCAACCTCTCCTTGCTTAGAAGGAAGGAAACGCACCAATCTCCCTACCTTATTCATGGTGTGAGCATTCTGCTTCGCCAGCACCATATCCATGGAGTCAGTCAACTTTTTAAACTGGAAGTTGCTAGGATGCTGCCGATACTTCTGATCGCTGGCATATTCGGTTGCTTTCTTGGCCTTCTCCACCTCTAGGGAGCCAGCCGGGCTCCAG
Organism: Montemys delectorum; assembly: GCA_019843815.1. Classification (NCBI taxonomy): domain Eukaryota; kingdom Metazoa; phylum Chordata; class Mammalia; order Rodentia; family Muridae; genus Montemys; species Montemys delectorum. The sequence goes on along the minus strand of JADRCD010243519.1, from coordinate 4,160 downwards.
CCAAGCCCTCGGTACCACTCCCTGTAGTCTTGCTTATATTCGTTCTTAAAGAAAAAGAGACACACTCAACTTCAACTAAGTCTTCAATTAAGACACAAAACTATGGTATATAAGACTGTGATGTTCCCATCCATGCTAGGGACCCAGACACCCCTCAGCTGGAAGACTCTCTTACGTCACTCTGGATGTGATTCATATTCCTGGTCAGCTCGATGTTCATTGCATCTGGGAGGAGGATGTACTTATGAATGAGGCGCTTATAGTTGGTGTTGGTGATGTTGGCTTGCGCATCCTTGGCAGCTGTGACACTCAGCATGTCGGCAGGAGTATGGTAGCTGGTCTTCGTCTTCTCATAGTTTTTCTTGTACTCTCGGTCAGACTGCATCTTAGCCACTTGCATGGAATGGACTAATTTGGGATCATCCTCCAGACTGCGAAAACCAACCATTTTTCCTTTCTCCTTTTCGTAGCTGTGCTTGTATTTATACTGTGAAGAAAATGTGAATAATGTGAAGAACATTTTTCTTAACTAAAAAGAAAATCATTCTAGGGTCAATGTTCTAGGGCCAGCCCTTCATTGGCACCTGTGTACAGCTCCACAGTTGACGAAACACATTTTTGACCTTTGCCTATGAAACCTGGCAGCAGAGTCCTTTGGACAGAGCCCGTTTTATATGAGCAAACATGCTGAGTGACCTCCTGGGGTGAATGAGGACAGGGGCGCACATCATCCTCCACTAGAGTGATGTATGCTCACACTCTGCTATTACAGGAAGATCACAGCAAATGAGAGGGAAAATGAGCAGCCAGATGCTGCCCAGGGAAATAAACCCGCCAGCCGTTTGCTGCTGAAATATTAGTTCAGGTATGGGACACACAGCGTAATTTTAGAGCAGCTTTGTACCTTGCAGGATTTTTTTCCCTTCCCAAACTGGCAAAACTAAGGAGAAATGTTGCTGTTCCCACCCAGCCTCCCTAGAGGGGAGATAGTGAGCGATCCCCTTAGACTGTTTCTTTTCATGGGGTTGAGTGTGAAGGTTATAGGGGAGAAGTGAGGAAAGACAACAGACTCCAGTGTACTGTAGGAAGAGCTTGGGGCTCTCAGCACTGTGAGAGCTCTATAGGAAGAGAGGATGCCAACCGGGAGGGAAGGGAGAGTACAGCCAGGAACAGGAACAGCATCACCAGCAAGGAGAGCTGTGCACTGTGTCCCTCACTGTGCCCCTCACTGTGCCACACCATAAACCTTTTGAGAGCAGATTTCTGGGGCCCAGATCAAGTTTCATATGAGTCTTGACCCAGTACACTAGCTGTCCCAGGGTGTGCGGAGCCCTAGTTCACAAGGTTTATCAATTTCTGGGTTATGAGTTTACCCACCACAACTGATACCAACTTTTCTTAGTATTTAAGAACAGCCATCATCAGCACCAACGATTACCCTAGCCACACTACATAACGTATCCTGCTGGGAATTCAGGGCCAAAGAGCAGAGACTTGACTTAGACTTCCTGAGATGGGAAGCTGAGCCTGTGAGAGCACTACCATGATAAGCCTCCCACTGTGTCTTGGGCACTACCATGATTGATTAGCATCCCACTGTGTGTCTTGTTGGTATGTTTTCCAGAAATGCCAGTGGAGACACACAAACATTATCAAGATGCATTTGTGGAGCCCAGCAAGTCTACTGTTCACAGGCCCTGGATCACGGGTCACTTTTTTATCCCATTCACTTGGTGTCTGCAGCTGCATGGCTCTGCTTGCTTGCCAGCCGCCCTTCACAACTTACATCACTCGCAATATCTCTTGACGCTCCGGCAGCTTTGATAGGAATTGCGTCCGTTCTGAGGTCATAGCCTTTCTTTCTAGATTCTTCCAGAGAAAGTTTATAGAGTTTCTGCAAAGAGAAAGGTCAGCAGGAAAACCTGATGTTATTCCAGAAGACTGATCATTGACAGCAAGACTGTAGGGCAGGTATGCTATTGGCGGTTCAGTGGTGAACGTTCTAAGAAACCTCATTGTGTGGGAGAGAAGAGACAAAGCAACTATTTAAGCTAACAGTGTTTTTAATGTATCATTACAGAAAGGAAATGAGCTGGTCTCTATGAGTAAGTCCAGCAAGCTCTTACTGGTCTATTTTTATCAAATAAGAGACAAAGAATGCCTACAAAGGAGTCGTCATCATACACCAAAGTGGCATCTTAGTTTTACAGTGGCTTCTTTTACTTATGTAGTGGTGTGATTTCCACAGTCAAATAACAAGCGTCAGCAATTCCAAAGCTCTGTGGAATTCAAACAATGAAAAGAAAGAAACTACCAAGCTTGGAGAATTCCCACCCAGCATGCAGAGCGGGGACAAGAAGGAAATGAAGTTAAATATCAAATGCATTTTTTGAATAAAGTTTCACATTCCTTATTGTAGGGCTTGTCCCAGTTTGTTCAAAATATTCCTCTTTTCTTTCCATTGTTTTAACTCTTTTTAGGACAATTTTCATAGCTTAGCCCCAGACCTTTCTCTTTCTGGTAGGTCTCTTAGCTCAAGGAGTACCTCGCAAAATGAAACCCAATGGTTTTTCAAAGCACTAACTGCTATCCCAGCCTCCGAGGACAGCCTTGCTCCAAATTTGAGCAGAGCAAAGATTAGGGAAGGAGAGATGCTCCTTTGTCTTTAGCAAAAGACAATAGTCTATTAGTTTTAAATGTTCCTTCTCATATATTAAGAGACATTATTGAGTTAATTTTCTATTACTGGTGGGAATAGGCTACACAGAAAGATGGAAACAGGGGGGATTATACTTACATCGCTCATGTTAATCGCATTTGCTTTTGCCAAAACAATCTCGGGGATATCAGGCATGATGTGGATTTTCGTCTTGTCAGCTTCCCATGCTTGTTTATAGAGATTCTGGGGGAAAGTGCAAGAGTGTATTTAAAAATCACAAAAAGATCTCGCTTTGCACATGCACAGCCTTAGGTGTACACAGGTGCCACTGTTTGGGGTATCTTTCTAAACAAAAGCCAGCCCAACATGGTAGAAGAGGTGCAAGACACAGAGTCAAAGGGCTCCATCCCTTTGTCGTAAGCCTAGGGGTGAAACCTCCCTAAGCATACTATTTCAAAATCACATAGGACATGATGTTCTGCAGCTTGCTTTTCTTTACTTCAAAATATGGGCTAAACATCTTGGAATCTTCCGAAAATGATTTACTCCACCCGCAGAGGTATAATCCAACTGAGTTAAGAAATTCTCCATTGGTAGATATTCACCGGTATTTTCCGGTCGGCTTCTACCACAGTAACAGTGCTTGCACATGCACCACTCAGGTTTCTGGTCCAGGAAGGGTCAGCTTTTGGCAGGTGGACTCTCTTGGCCAGCTGCATTGGCCAAGCCTCTGTTGAACCTGCATTACAGCTCAATTTTCCCCTCTGAAGTAGCCCTCTCTCCTACAGGTACTATCATTTAAAAAAGTATTGCAATCCTCAAATTCCATATTAGCTTATCTACACAGGAACTCTACTCTGCAAGAGACCTATGTATGTCTGTACACACCAAGATTTCAGCAAGACAAGGAAGAGCCCCAGTTTTTGTTTTCACAAATGTCGATTGAAATTTTACATTTCTATAAACTCCCTCATAGGTAAGGTGAATGGCACAGCTATGGCAAGTTGCCTGTGGATGGTCTTTGCTGTAGCCTAGTTATCCAGTAGAATTTTCAGTGATAGTGAAAATGTTTTGCGTAAGCTAATACAATATCCCCCAAGCTGAACAGGGCCACTGAATACCTGAACATGTGACAATTTTAAAGAGACCTAAGTTATTCATATTAAATTTGACTATATCATACTACAGGCATGCAGCTTATGATGTATAGGGATGGTAGAGTTCTTGCGGAAAGGCAGAGGCTAGCCACGAGAACCCCTTTCTCATCTGGTCCAGGCACTGATTCACTGTGCATCCTGTAGAAGTACCTTGTTTGTCTGGGGTTCAATTTCCTCTACTCTGTAACAGGAAAACTTGATAATCAGTAACTTCTCTCAACATCAGCATTCGTTATTTTAGGACCCTCACCTTGATATCATTGTTCTGACATTTTCATCACCAACATTGGAAGTACAAAAAAAAAAATCTAATTTTTATTTCTTTGGCTTTGGTTTTGAAAACA